>CM077182.1:276770-321770 GCA_039654105.1 Coreius guichenoti | reverse complement strand
TTTAAAGATCAGTTTAAGCTCTTTAAGTCTAGCTTCATCTTTTTTAGACTAATTTATGCTCTTGTAGTGTAAGCTCTTAGTTTGCTTTAAGCTCTTTTAATCTAGTTGAAGCTTTAAGTCGTTTAATCTCGTTTAGTCTAGTTTAAGCTCTTTTAGTCCAGTTGAAGCTTTTTTAGACTAGTTTTAAGTCTAAGGCCTTTTTAGACTAATTTAAGATCTTTTAGTCTGGTTTACGCTCTCTTAGTCTAGTTTAAGCTTTTTTAGGCTGATTTAAGCCTTTTAAAAACAGTTTAATCTCTTTTTAAGCT
This sequence comes from Coreius guichenoti, assembly GCA_039654105.1. Lineage (NCBI taxonomy): Eukaryota > Metazoa > Chordata > Actinopteri > Cypriniformes > Gobionidae > Coreius > Coreius guichenoti. Next base: position 321,462 of record CM077182.1, on the reverse strand, counting down.
TTTTGAGACTAGATTAAGCTCTCTTAGTCTATTTTAATCTTTTAATCTAGTTTAAGCCTTTTAAAAACAGTTTAAGCTCTTATAGACTGGATTAAGTTCTTTTAGTCTAGTTGAATCTTTTTTAGATTAATTTAAGATCTTTTAGTTTGCTTTAAACTCTTTTAATCTAGTTGAAGCTTTTTTAAAACTAATTTAAGATCTTTTAGTCTGGTTTACGCTCTCTTAGTCTAGTTTAAGATTTTTTTTAGGCTGATTTAAGCCTTTTAAAAACAGTTTAATCTCTTTTAGACTAATGTAAGATCTTTTAGTCTAGTTTAAGCCTTTTAAAAACAGTTGAAGCTTTTTTAGACTAGTTTTAAGTCTAGTTTAAGCCTTTTTTACACTAATGTAAGGTCTTTTAGTCTAGCTTTAGCTCTTTTTGTTTGGTTCAAGCTCTTGTAAAGCACTTTAAGTTTTTTTTTTTTTTTTTTTTTTTTTAAGACTACTTTTTTTTTAATTGTCCGGATTATTTTACAATACTCATTTGGAAATCTCAACTATTGTCCGTTGAATTTCCAGCTGGAATAACTGCATTAATGGATTTGTTCGATCTGCTCAGCTCAGTTTGAGGACGGTTCGCTCGCTCATTAATATAACGCAGGAGGATCTTTACAGGATGAGGAAAATATGTTGAAATCGAGTTGAAGTTAATGTGTTTCAGACCCTGTGTGTGTGTGTGTGTGTGTGTGTGTGTGTGAGCTCTTCTCTGCTCATCTCGGAGCCAACTTGACTTTTTTCCCTTTAGTTTCATCTGCCAGAAACACACACACACAGTGTTGGAAAGTGTCTGCATTGTGAAATTCAGCGAGCGTCTAATAACTCTCATAACGTGCTGACGTGTCAAACATTCGCAGTGCTGCTTTCACAATCGACTTTATGTGGAAACAATCTCGCTCGTGGTGTTTTTCATGTATGTCGCATACGTGTTTGTCATCAGGATTTGGCGTTTGCATCGCGGCACTAAAAATATCCCGTTCAGACTCTGGATTAAACTAACGGCATGTAACAACCTTATTTGCTGAAAATTGTTTGAACAAATTTGAGCAGAGAGACACAATGAGCCACTTGTTTGTGTGAACGCTGAGGAGGAGGGGGAGAGATGAAACACACACACACCTGAACACACACACACACACACTCTCAGCAGATGTTGGAGACACACAGAGAGATTGTCTGGTTATTTTATGGCTATTCTTTAATGAGGTAAGAACAGGAACTAGGATTGAGACTCATTCCTAAAAGAAACAAGTCCTTGTTGTGTATTTTTTGAGAGAATAACGTCGAATGTTGTCGTGATTTCCATCGGTGGCGTTCCTCACTCGACTTCCTTGTTTTCCGTCGGATGCTTCATTCACACGTTCGTCTCTCCAGAGGGATCTGCTCCGGCACGTCCCGCCTCTTATCTGTCCCGCTCTCTCAACACCTTTGACTCATTCCCCCTTCACTTCACAAAAGCACAGATTTCCCATCATGCCTCTGTGTGCCGTGTGTTTTTCATTGTGGGCTATCAGAGGCTCGGATTACTGAGCTGAAGATGCGAAACTGAGAATACACACACCGCCGTTCAAAAGATTTTCAGAAGTCTCTTCTGCTCACCAAGGCTGCATTTATTTTATTAAAAATACAAAAAAAACTAAAACTTAAAAATATTTTAAAATGTAATTTATTTCTCTGATGCAAAGCTGAATTTTCAGCATCACGATCCTTCAGAAATCACTCTAATATGAAACATTTAAAATGTATCAGTTTCTACACAAATATGAAGCAAATCATCATATTAGAGTGATTTCTGAAGGATCGTGATGCTGAAAATTCAGCTTTGATCACAGAAATAAATTACATTTTAAAATATATTCACATAGAAAACAGTTATTTTACATTTTAATAATATTTCACAATATTACTGTTTTTTTTTTGCATTTTTAATAAAATAAATGCAGCCTTGGTAAGCAGAAGAGACTTCTAAAAACATTAAAAATCTTCCCAATCAAAAACTTTTGAACGGCAGTGTATTAGAAAATTATTTGTGATTTAATGCATTTTTAGGAAGTTATTTCCGATCATACACGCGTGTCCTCTCTTGTGATTTACGCTCAGCTTCACCTGCATGAACGCAGACCAGACGAGTGTGTGTGTGTGAGTATGAGCTGAAGGAGTCCAGGGAATGTTTTCAGCGCGTCTCACACACAAAGGCGGCTCTGTGCCGTCCGTGTTTCTAACACAAGCTGCTCCTGCACTGCAATTTAGGAGGCGTGCAGCTCGGGAAATTGCTGTGCTCGTCAGCGGCGCTTTCACTGAGGGAATGGGCTTCATCATCCGCGTAATTGGCAGGGCTTTTTTTGTTTAAATACCTTGTTCGTAATTACCTTATAAACCAAATAACACGCTTCTAAACCCGAGGGCAGTGTTGACCTGTTGTGAGGCGTGCTGAAGAAACTTCACCTGCTCTCTGAAATGCCTCTCTTTCTGTTTTCAGAGCAAACAACAAAATCTCCAGGATATCGTCAGAGCGGCTCAGTTCGCTGGTCGCCCTGGAGACACTGGACCTTAGCAACAACAATATTATGGAGGTTCGGGCCGGGGCTTTTCCTCCACTTCCTCTGAAGAACCTGTGAGTCCTCCTCCTGCTCTGAACTGACCCACTTTCCAGAAACATGCAGGAGTCTCGCGCTCCTCAACACTAACCCTCAGCTCTTAGACTAGTTCAAGCTCTTTTAAACTAGTTCAAGCTCTTTTAGGCTAGTTCAAGCTCTTTTAAACTAGTTTAAGTTCTTTTTAGACTAGTTTAAGCACTTTTATACTAGTTATATTAGTTTAAGCTCTTTTTAGACTAGTTAAAGGTTTTATTGGACTTGTTTAAGCTCTTTTAGAGTAGTTTAAGCATTTTTAGGCTAGTTCATGCTCTTTTAAACTAGTTTAAGCTCTTTTTAGACTAGTTTAAGCGCTTTTAGACTAGTTTAAGCTCTTTTTAGACTAGTTAAAGGTTTTATTAGACTTGTTTAAGCTCTTTTAGAGTAGTTTAAGCATTTTTAGGCTAGTTCATGCTCTTTTAAACTAGTTTAAGCTCTTTTTAGACTAGTTTAAGCACTTTTATACTAGTTTAAGCTCTTTTTAGCTTAGTTAAAGGTTTTATTAGACTTGTTTAAGCTTTTTTAAACTAGGCCTAGTTTAAGCACTTTTAGGCTAGTTTATGCTCTTTTAGACTAGTTTAAGCTTTTTAAAAGTCTATCTTAACTTTATTTTGTGCTCGTTTAGACTATAGTTTAAACTTATTTGACTAATTTGAGCTCTTTTTAGACTAGTCAAAGTGTTTAAACTAGACTAATAAAGCATAAACTAGTTTAAAAGAGCTTAAACGAATGACAAAAGCTTTAAGCTTTTTTTAGACTAATTTAAGACTTTAAGTTCTTTTTAAACTAGTTTAAGCACTTTTAGGCTAGTTTGTCTTAGACTAGTTTATGCTTTGTTTTTTAGTCTAGTATAACATTTTTTGGACTAGTTTATCTTTTAAACTAGTTTATGCTTTTTTTTGTCTAGTTTAAGCCTTTTTTAGACAAGTTTGTTTTTTTAGTCTAGTATCAACTTTTTTTGGGATAGTGTTTTTTTTTTTTAAATTAGTTTGCTTTTTAGTCTAGTTTAAGCTTTCTTGGATTAGTGTGTCTTTTTAAACTAGTTCATGCATCCTTTTTGACTATTTTAAGGTTTTTCTTAGACAAGTTTGGTTTTTAGATTTAATATTTTTTTTAGTCTAGTTTAAGATTTTTTTTTTTTGTCTAGTTTAACTGATGTCTTAACATTTTTCCATTTGTCTTTTAAGAAGGCATTCTTCAGTGTCATGATCGACCCAAACCATCGTCAGATCAGGATCAATATAATGGAGGAATGATATATGAAAAAAAATTCTAATATTGGCAAATATGTTCACAAAATTACTGAAATCAAATTAGTTTTAGGCTTAAATGAGTTTTTAGTAGCCAATCTAGACAGCAGCATGACCACAAAAATGCTGAATTTAACAATATTTCTGCAAGATTGAGAAACATGAGTAGTTTATTGTCTATTGCTAAACTACGGCGGCTGTGAATGTTTGTTTGCAGGTTGATGAATAATAACCGTATTTCCACGCTGGAGCACGGCTGCTTCAGTAACCTGTCCAGCTCGCTGCTGGTGTTAAAGCTCAACAAGAACCGCCTGAGCTCCGTCCCGCCCAAGATCTTCGCACTGCCCCACCTGCAGCACCTGTAAGTGCCCTCGCCCGCTCGTGTCCGTCTCGCGCCACCGGCCGGCCCTTGACTATTGTGCTTGTGATTGACAGAGAGCTGAGCAGGAACCGCGTGCGGCGCATCGAGGGTCTGACGTTCCACGGGCTGCACGGCCTGCGCTCGCTGAAGATCCAGAGGAATGGCATCACGCGCCTCATGGACGGGGCCTTCTGGGGTCTGAGCAACATGGAAGTGCTGTGAGTGAAGTCCTGCACTCCTGCTTTACTCCAGCGCTTCAGAGCTCGTATATGACATGTGTGTATGTGTGCGTGTGAGCAGACAGCTGGAGCACAATAACCTGACGGAGGTGAGTAAAGGCTGGCTCTACGGGCTCCTGACGCTGCAGCAGCTCCATCTGTCGCACAACGCCATCAGCCGCATCAAAGCCGACGCGTGGGAGTTCTGCCAGAAACTCGCCGAGCTGTGAGTCACGTCTCTGTCCCATCATGCCTGTGCAGGAGTCATGTGTTTGTGTACGCTCATCGTTCTGTTGGATAAATCATCTATAGACCAAGGCTACTATAGTAAACTAAAACCATAGGAAAACCACGGAGAATAGAAATGATGCTATGATGTCAGTGATGCTACAATAACACGACTCCCAATTAAAGACTAAGACCTTCTTTTAGGGCTGCACGATATTGGAAAAAACGCACATTGCGATATTTTGTTTTTCTGCGATATATATTGCGATATAAAAACTATTTCACCAGATGATTTAAATAGCTCTATTTGAAAAGAATTAATCATTCTAGAATAATTGGGCTGATTTTGTAGGGTAGTGAAAGATTTGCTTAAGCTCTTTTAAACTAGTTTAAGGACTTTTAGGCTAGTTATACTAGTTAAAGCTCTTTTTAGACTAGTTTAAGCACTTTTATACTAGTTATACTAGTTTAACCACTTTTAGGCTAGTTATACTAGTTTAAGCACTTTTAGGCTAGTTATACTAGTTTAAGCTCTTTTAGGCTAGTTTATACTAGTTCAAGCACTTTTTAGACTAGTTTAAGCACTTTTATACTAGTTATACTAGTTTAAGCTCTTTTAGGCTAGTTATACTAGTTTAACCACTTTTAGGCTAGTTATACTAGTTTAAGCTCTTTTAGGCTTGTTTATACTAGTTTAAGCACTTTTAGACTAGTTATACTAGTTTAAGCTCTTTTAGGCTAGTTTATACTAGTTCAAGCACTTTTTAGACTAGTTTAAGCACTTTTATACTAGTTATACTAGTTTAAGCTCTTTTAGGCTAGTTATACTAGTTTAAGCACTTTTAGGCTAGTTTATACTAGTTTAAGCACTTTTTAGACTAGTTTAAGCACTTTTATGCTAGTTATACTAGTCTAAGCACTTTTAGGCTAGTTTATACTAGTTCAAGCTCTTTTTAGACTAGTTTAAGCACTTTTATACTAGTTATACTAGTTTAACCACTTTTAGGCTAGTTATACTAGTTTAAGCTCATAGACTAGTTTAAGCACTTTTATACTAGTTATACTAGTTTAAGCACTTTCTTTTACTAGCTTAAGCACTTTTATACTAGTTATACTAGTTTAACCACTTTTAGCCTAGTTATACTAGTTTAAGCACTTTTAGGCTAATATATACTAGTTTAAGCGCTTAGACTAGTTTAAGCACTTTTATACTAGTTATACTAGTTTAAGCACTTTTATACTGGTTTAAGCTAGTTTATATACTATAAGCATAGATAAATACAATAGAAGAAAGATAATAAGCAGTGCTTTATGTTTTTCGGGTAAATCTAACAGTATTCAGGTGCAGAAATTGAATAATCAAATGTAAAATAACAGTCTTGACTATATAAATGAAATATAACTATTATAATTAATTAATTCATTTTATCTTTGTTAAAGCTACAAAAGTAATTTATCTTTCTCTTTTGTTGTTTGATCAGCATTGGTGACAAACAGCTGCAGGTTTATTAGGCTGCTGTCCCTTTAAGACGAATGGATGGACCTGATATAAACGACACACATCTGTTTGCTTTCTCAATTGTTTACAACACATAACCGACTGTTTACCAGGATACTCATTTTGTGTGCACGTCTGTTTAAGCTCAAAAGACCGTTTGCAAAGACCCGCCCCCTTTAGTTACTGTTGCTATGTCCGACAAGCCATGGCACTCGCACACACATCATGTTCTCACGCAGGGAAACATACATCGCGGAGCAAAGAGGACACAGTCTCAACTTTCAAATTTTCTAATTTAAGAAATGTAAACAATAAATGTCGTTTTGTGGCTCTTTAATGACAGATCGCTCAGTAAAAACTGCTCGTGAACTGATCATCTAATTAATTAGCATCAAATAAACATGAATGAACACCAGAAGAAATGTTGTTTCAACCGCGGAAACACAGTACACACCGTTTTTCAAGTTCAAGTCTACCGACGTTAATCTACTAACTCTCCTGACTGCTTTGTAGGACAAAACGGCGGATTCGGCGCTGTGATTGGTCAGATCGCCTGTCAATCAAACTCGCGGCGAAGGGTGAATTCAGCGTTCACGAGTTACAATCCTCTTGCGCTTGATGCCTGACTCGACTTAAAAACACATTAAAATGATAAACGTTCACTCTGAGATGGTTAAGCTATGCAGTTAACCCGCGAATCACATGTTCTGAACCGTGGAGCAGCTGCCCGTACGGATCACGGATGAACTACAGTCCCTATACTTAACATCGCACACCCTGCCATGTGACGCGGATGCGCACATCGATGCTAAAACGATGTATCGTGCAGCCCTACCCTCTTTCATGCCGTTTAAAAACAGTGTGGAACGCTCGACTGATGTGTTTGTCTGTCTGTCAGTGATCTGAACTGGAACCAGCTGACCCGTCTGGAGGAAGGCAGTTTCGTGGGACTCAGTGTCCTCGAGCAGCTCCACATCGGAAACAACCGCATCAGCTTCATCGCCGACGGAGCGTTCCGAGGCCTCGCTAACCTGCAGACGCTGTGAGTTTACCTCCTTCTGTTTTCAGTGAATGAGCTCTTATTGCAGAAATGAACTTGGTTGCACATCAAACTCCTCATGCCGTGAGTCTCAGCCGCTGCTCGTGCATGTGGCGGCAGGGCTGTGACTCCGCCCACTCGGCGTTCACCCTTAAACAGAACCAGATGGCAGAGGTCAGCACAGGTCAGGTGTGTTTGAGGGGGAAGGGACGGTGGCAAGGGAAGAACACGGGTTGGGAACGCTGCTTTGCTGTGTTTGTTTTTAAGCATCACCTTTTGGCTAAAATCGCCATTTTGAATCTAAAGTAGGCCGTGTGTGTGATTCTGTTTAATAGTCAGAATCCACTCAAAACGCTGCACAAAATGGCTGACTGAATTCTACAAGCTCGCTTTTGTTATAGCAAAGGGAAGATATGACGTAAATAGGAGATTCATTATCGTCAGCTTCTTTGAGTTTGAAAGATTTATAAACATGTTTTATCATGCTGTTGTGTGTCTTAACGTGTCTAGCATTATTTAGCAGTTTTCTAGCATGTTTGTAACATGTTTTAGTATATCACTATCATGAAATAAGCAAGCATTTTTAACATTACTGCCATGAATTTGCATGTTACTTGCATATCTTACAAGTTAGTATGTTTTAACACATTGCTTAGCATGTTACTAGCATGTTTTAACATATTGGTAGCATGTTACCAATCCACACTGGTCATTTTGCTAGCATGAATTAACGTTGTTAGCATGATTTGGCACGTTTTCTAGCGTTTTCTTTGCTAGCGTTCTTTAACATGTTTTTAGCAACTTAGCATGTTTTAGCACGCTACTAACATGAATTAGCACGCTGCTAGCATGAATTAGCACATTGCTAGCATGAATGAGCATGTGGCCAGCAAGCTTTAACATGTTGTTAGCAACTTAGCATATTTTTAACATGTTTTAGCCTTGTGCTAGCATGTTTTAATAAGCCTTTTGGTAGCATGTTTTAACACGTTAGCATGTTGCTAGCATACTTTAACGTGTTTTTAGCACTGTAGCATATTGTTAGCATGTTTTGCATGCTACTAGCATGAATTAGCACGCTGTTAGCATGAAAGAGCATGTTGATAGCATGCTTTAACATGTTTTTAGCACTGTAGCATATTGTTAGCATGTTTTGCATGCTACTAGCATGAATTAGCACGCTGCTAGCATGAATGAGCATGTTGATAGCATGCTTTAACACTGTGCTAGCAACTTAGCATGTTTTAACACGTTAGCGGGATTTGGCACGTTTGCTAGCATGAATGAGCACGCTGATAGCATTTTAAGCACATTGTTAGTATGAATTAACATGTTCTTTTATGATTTAACATTTTTTAACATGTTTTTAACAACTTAACATAGTTAGCATGTTTTAACACATTGCTAGCATGAATGAGCACATTTGCTACTATGTTTAACACGTTTGCATTATTTAGCATGTTTGCTAGCATGTTTAAGCACATTGCTAGCATAAAGGAACATGTTGCTAGCTTTCTTTAACATGTTTTAACAACTTAGCATGTTGTTAGCATGTTTTAACACATTCATAGCATGAATGAGCACGCTGCTAGCATGAATGAGCATGTGGCCAGCACGTTTTAACATGTTAGCAACTTAGCATTTTTTTTTAGCATTTTTAGCCTTTTGCTACCATGTTTTAACGTTAGCATTGTTTAACATTTTGCTAGCCTGTTTAAGCATATTGTTAGCATGTTTTAACACATTGTTAGCACATTTTTAACACATTGCTAGCATGAATTAGCATGCTGCTAACATGAATTAGCACATTGCTAGCATGAATGAGCATGTGGCCAGCATGCTTTAACATGTTTTTAACAACTTAGCATATTGTTAGCATGTTTTAACACATTAACACATTTTTAACACATTGCTAGCATGAATTAGCACGCTGCAAGCAGGTTATAGCAGGCTGCCCAGACCATCTGGTGAGCTCATTTTTAGCCTGAACACAAGGCCGCGGCTGCATGACTGGTGTTTTCTGGGTGTGGATTGTAACACTGTGGTTTGCTCTGATTGCTCGCCCTCTCTCCCTCAGAGATCTGAAGGGTAACGAGATCTCATGGACCATCGAGGACATGAACGGCCCATTCTCGGCTCTGGACGACCTGAGGAAGCTGTGAGTGTTTACAGTTATCTCAGTATCATCACTGACGCAGTGACGAGGAAACCAAATGAGTGTTTTCTGCTCCTCAGGTTCCTCCAGGGCAATCGCATCCGATCGGTCACCAGGAAGTCCTTCACCGGCCTGGACGAGCTGGAGCGGCTGTGAGCGTCTCAGTCAGATCTTAATGTTTGATGATGATGTGTGTTAGGTTTCTAAAGGTCTTCTCCATCCTCACATCACAGGGATTTGAGCAACAACGCCATCATGTCGCTGCAGGCCAATGCATTCTCTCAGATGAAGAAGCTGACGGAGCTGTACGTATGAAACTAAACCTGCAGGGCTTGATGCTCGTTGTTTCCCATGGTGCACCTGTGCTGCTAAGCTGAAAAAGTTAGGAGCGCGTTTAGAAACTTTAGGAGCGCAACTATTTCTGCATTTATTAAACACAGTCACAGATTAACATATAGTGTTATTTTAGTGTCTCTGAGAGACTGTATAGGTATTGTTAATATTTTAAATTCAATTTAATTTTAGTTAAAAGTTTTAGTAATTCTGTTGTTTTGTCTTTTTTTTGTTTTTGTTATTTTTAAAAATTAATATTAGATTAAAATTAATTAGTACATCAGATTAATGAAACAAAATGAAAATAAGTTTGTTTTTTATATTTTATTTTATGTCCGTTAATATTTATTAAAGTAAAGAGATTTTTAATGGTTTTAGTTGTTAACTATAATAACACTGATACTAGTAAAATCTATATATTTAATAATAATATGTCAAATAATGTTCTCAGTCTTTCCTGTGACGGGCGTCCCACAGAAGATACAAGAGTTTACTTTAATAAAACATTTATTTTTATTGCTTTGTGTTGTTTTAGACATTATTTTTTCTTTTCTTTTTTTTTTTATTTAATTATATTTTTGTGTTGTTTTAGACCATTTTTTTACATTTATTTTATCACTTTTTTGTTTGTTTGCTTTTCGTGTTAGACCCTATTATTATTATTATTATTATCTTTATTTTTGGTTACTGTTTTATTTTATATTTTTATTGTATAGTAGACTTAAGTAGACTTAAAGTTATTTTATCTTTATTTTTGTTTTAGAGCCTTTTTTTATTTAATTATATTATTATTTTATTGTTTTAAAATAGTTTACTTTAAATTAAATGGAAATTAAATTAAATCACAGTTTGTGTATCCAGGCGGTGTAAATCGGACACACGGCGTGACTTTTATTTAATAAACGAGCCTGAAATACAGCGGGACTCTTATTTTGAAATGTCTTTATTATTGCAGGAGCTCATTCATATTCAGACGAGGAGATAAAATATGCGTTCTTACACCCGTACACAACATATTACAGTATAAACACCGTACAGTAAACACTGTCATGATTGATCATTAGTGTGTTTGGCATAAATGTGTGTGAGCCTGAACGCACAACAGCGCCACCTTCAGGCTCTGAGACGTGAAGCGCTCACATTTATTAATGAAATCAGAGCCTTATGAAGTTTAATAATCACATTAGACAGTGTCGCCATTTATGTTTGTCCATCCCCACAATATAAGACGCTTAAAATGATCATTGAGACGCTTGTTATAGCATTTAAGGTGTTGGAGACCTTATGATCTATTTTTTTAGAAAACAGGGGACTTTTTTTATTCGCACACATCTATTTTTAGTTGCTAATCCTGCAGTGATTGCTCCTGTGTCTCGCCCCGTCAGGCACCTCAACACGTCCAGCCTGCTGTGCGACTGCCAGCTCAAGTGGTTTCCTCCGTGGGTGGCCGAACATGCTTTCCTTCCTCTGGTGAACGCCAGCTGTGCCCATCCACATCTGCTGAAGGGCAAGAGCGTCTTCGCCGTCGCCCCGGACGAGTTTGTGTGTGGTGAGTGGGCGAGCGTCACGTGACCTCTGACGAGTAGGGTTGGGTACCGAAACTGGCACCGGTACCTATATAAGCGGTCTGTAACCGGACCGAATCAGAACGCAGATTTCGGTGCCACTTAAATTCAAACGTGCGTTTGCGCTTTGGCTGGCGCTGATCCAGAGACAGACGCACTCGTCACATATCACAACTACTCAGTGTTTTCAACCACATCATGTTTATTTTAGGTTCCAGACATTTAAATGCACACAAGCACTAGCAAACAACACACACTGATGTCTATGGAAGCGGCAATAACAATCCGTTCAGACATTTATAATTTGACTACGTGTCTTATTTATATCAGATACACATTATATAGTAACTCTATAGTTTACTCTATTCTTCTCCCAGTTCACTTACGTTCATGTGTTTCGTGAGACGAGGATGAATTCACGTGCTGTAAATCCGATTCTCTGAGGAGCAAACGAACATGGCGGCGCCCATCGCTCATTATAGATCATGATCATTATAAAGGGTTTTAAATGACAAAACACACTCACTTACACATATTTGAACATCAGAATATCAGATAGTTCATGACAGTCAACAAGTTTGTGAATATTTTGAATAAAAAAGAAAAAAAGATATAAAACCGATACAGCGGTCATACGGCACTATTGCGGCTGCGGTGTCACGTGAGAAGCATGACGCGTCGCCATGGAAACAATAAGGCCATGCGTTCTAAAATATTTAGCCAGAGAATATGGTCATATTTCTGCAAAATAATGACTGCTGTTATTACTGTAACTGTTATGAAGTGTTAAATTAGGCCTGTTGTAATTGGGTCAGGTGGCTTAGGTTTTATTGTGAATTTAAGTAAATTGTGTTTTGTATCTATATTTATACATTTAATATACTTTAAACTTTGAATAAATAGTTCAATTTAAAGGATTTAAAAAAAAAAAAAATTCAATAAAAAGCCATTCTTTAATGTCATCCACCGTTGTTTTGTGGCTCTTTTTTTTTTAAAGTATCGGTTTAGGCGCCGGTACTGTAAAAAACCCAAACGATACCCGACCCTACTGACGAGTCTCTCCAGTTCATCCAGAGCTCATTTCGGGCTCATGTGTGTATTGCTGTGCTCTGCAGATGATTTCCCCAAACCCCAGATCACCGTGCAGCCCGAGACACAATCAGCCATCAAAGGCACCAACGTGACCTTCGTCTGCTCGGCGGCCAGCTCCAGCGACTCCCCGATGACCTTCGCCTGGAAGAAAGACAACGAGGTCCTGAACGACGCAGAGATCCACAACCAGGCTCACCTGCGGTCCCAGGCCGGAGAGGTCAGCGAGGTCACGGAGTACACCACCACTCTGCAGCTGCGCCACGTGGACTTCTCCAGCGAGGGCAAGTACCAGTGCGTCATCTCCAACCACTTCGGCTCCTCGTACTCCAGCAAAGCCAAGCTGACCGTCAACAGTGAGTGAATCTCGAAGCTGGAGCACAAATCTTACATTGATCACAGTTTGTGAAAAACGATCCCTAATTGATTTTGTCCCCGCAGTGCTGCCGTACTTCACCAAGATGCCCATGGATCTGACGATCCGCGCCGGAGCCACGGCCCGACTGGAGTGTGCCGCCAGCGGACACCCGTCCCCTCAGATCGCCTGGCAGAAAGACGGAGGCACGGACTTCCCAGCGGCTCGCGAGCGGCGCATGCACGTCATGCCGAGAGACGACGTGTTCTTCATCGTGGACGTGAAGACGGAAGACATCGGCGTGTACAGCTGCACCGCTCAGAACACGGCCGGCTCCATCTCTGCTAACGCCACGCTAACTGTGTTGGGTTAGTCTGTGCATGTGGTCGTCAGAAACTATAATTATTACATTACAACACTAGTGATTTAGCCAAAAAACTAAACGGAAAATGAGTCAATTAATCAAATTTATTTAATGATCAACCAGGGTTTCCACGGGTCTTCATTTGACCTTCCACAATTTTTAAAGGATTAGTTCAGTTCAGAATGAAAATGTCCTGATCATTTACTCGCCAACGGTTGAAGGTCCAAATCAATGCAGTTTCAGAGGAAGGGCTTCAGAGGCTCTGCACGATCCCAGAGGAATAGGGTCTTATCTAGACAAACCATTGGACATTTTCAAGAAAAACAAACATTTATATACTTTTTAACCTCAAATGCTCGACTTCTTCGGTGTTGTGTTTCTTCACGGCGTATGACGTCATCACGTCGGAAAGGTCACATGACGTAGGTGGAAGTGCCGACCCAGTGCCGAAAAACTCCATCTCCTGTTCTCCGCCGACTTTAAAATCGTCCGACATCGTTGTTTTACCTTTATTCGTGTAAAGGGCGTTTGATTTAGTCTTTGCACGTTCGTTTTAACACTGGGTCGGTACTTCCACCTTCGTCACGCGTGACCTTTCTGACGTGATGACGTCATACATCATGAAGAAGAACAACACCGAAGTCACGCATTTGAGGTTACAAAGTATTTAAATGTTTATTTTGTTAATAAATTGTTTATAAACTGCATTGATTTGGACCTTCAACCGTTGGTTGCCATTGAAGTCCATTATGTGGAGAAAAATCCTGGAATGTTTTCCTCAAACTCAATTTCTCTTCGACTGAAGAAAGAAAGACATGAACATCTTGGATGAGATGGGGGTGAGGGAATGATCAGGACATTTTCATTCTGAAGTGAACTAATCCTTTAAAAACGTCTTAAATCCAAGATCATGGCATTAAATTAGGGCCCCAGAAAACGTGGACGGAATTGCAGAATCCATTCATAAAAATGTAATTTACTGTATAATGCGGATCAAATTTTGTATGAATAAATCAACAGTCGGTCCGAACACTTAAAGGGCCAGTTCACCCATTAATGAGAATCTGTGATCATTTCCTCGCCCTAATGTCGTCCAAACCCGTCAGACTTTCCTTCCTCATATAAAGCCATCGAGTCTCTTCAGAACATCTGGAATAATCCGCTCGATCCGTACGGATCAGTTTCACCATCTCTTTATGAACTTTCTGAAGCGTCAGTGGAAGTTGCTGAGACTGTCAATGGAGGACAGAAATCTTTCCCATTTCATTACAAATATCTTCATTTGTGTTCAGAAGATGAACGAGAGTCAGTCACATTTAATCTGACCATTAAAGCAGAGGCCAGAAAAATGAAAACAAACAGATTTCATAAAGCCGTACATTAAATCACATGCACTGCAAAAAATGAGGATTTTAGTTTTCCAGCACAAACTCAAAACATCCTTAAATCAAGACACATTTAATGACATGCAAAATGAAGAAATGAAGTCTTGTTTTCTGAGAAACTGAACAAAATGAAGTGAGTTTGTGCTTAAAACAAGAACAAATATCTGTCATTGGGTATGAAAATGACTCACATGTGAATTAAGTTGATGTTTATGAACACATTGGCAGATATTTGTTCATGTTTTAATCATAAAATCACAAGATTCTCAAACTTTAAGCTATTTTAAAGAGTTATGGAGATCTGTTGGAAATTGTATTCTCAAACTGTGAAGTGTCACTAATAACTCATTACATTTAGAGAACATGTTGACGTGTGATGTTCGCTTTATTCCTTACATTGACCTTCATAAGACCTGCAGGAACCCTGTCAACACTCAAAGTTTAAATTGTACATCAGGGTTAATCATATGAATTTTATTTTAAGTCGTTGTTGAAATATAAACATTTAAACGGTGGCTGTCATGACTTTTCATGGCGGTTTTATTCAAGCATACATTAAATATTAAAGTAAAATATAATGAATATGTAATCTAGTGCGAGTTACTTCTCTAGCTGATAATCGAGTCTGTGGTCATTTAATGGCACCAAAACTGTTTTCATAGAATAACGTCCCGTTCCTTCCCCAGAAACGCCGTCTTTCCTGCGTCCGCTGATGGACCGTACGGTGGCGAAGGGCGAGACGGCGGTGCTGCAGTGCATCGCCGGCGGGAGTCCTCCGCCCCGCCTCAACTGGACCAAAGACGACAACCCGCTCGCGGTGACGGAGCGACACTTCTTCGCTGCAGGGAACCAGCTGCTGATCATCGTGGACGCCGCCGAGGGCGACGCGGGGACCTACACGTGCGAGATGTCCAACCCGCTGGGCACGGAGCGCGGGAACGTGCGTCTGGCCATCCTCCCCAACCCCAACTGCGACTCGGGCCCGGCGGGCGGCGGGGCGATGGGGTCTGCGGCGGGCAGAGGGCCGGAGGAGGACGGCTGGACCACGGTGGGCATCGTGATCATCGCGGTGGTGTGCTGCGTGGTGGGGACGTCTCTAGTGTGGGTGGTGATCATCTACCACACACGCCGACGCAACGAGGACTGCAGCGTCACCAACACCGGTCAGTCCTGCTGCTCTGGGTCACACATGACCCGCCTACAGAAACAGTGTGTGAATCTCTCGTTGTGCTGTGTAATCACTGAAGATTGGGTTCCGTCTTTTTGCCAACTCGTTTTCTTTCATTTAGCAGAGGTTTTGTGTCTCTTCTGGCACTGATCGATCGTGAGCCTCATAGATCACAATAAAACAAAACATCTGCTAATTAAAAGAGAACGAGTTGACAAAAAGACTGAACCCAATCTTCAGTGATTACACAGCACAACGAGAGCAATTTTTTGTAGGTCAGTCATTTTTGACATTGAGTGTGAGAGAGAGTGTGTGTGTGAGTGTGCGAGAGTGTGTGTATGTGCGAGCGAGTGTGTGTGTGTGTGTGTGTGTGTGTGTGTGTGTGTGTGTGTGTGTGTGTAAGTGAGTGTGTTGTTTTACCCTGTATGTTCAGGAAAAAGAAAGTCCTTTCGGGCTCAGAATGACTGAAACAACACGAGGGCTTTAATGGAGTCAATAATCCTGTTTCTCTCGTGTCTGTAGATGAGACGAATCTCCCGGCGGACATCCCGAGCTATCTGTCGTCTCAGGGGACGCTAGCGGAGCGGCAGGAGGGGTACATGGCGTCTGAGAGCGGCAGCCATCAGTACATCGGCTCCTCCATGGGGGGATTTTACCTGCCGCCCAAAGACATGAACAGTAAGACCCTCCGCTCTACACTCCACTATAGTCAGATCTGAAATAGTGTCAATGACTAAAAATGACTTGTCTCGTCCCATAGGCCTCTGCCAGCTGGACACAGGAAGTGAAGCCGACATGGAGGCGGTGATCGACCCACTGCTCTGCCATTATCCAGGGGCGGTGGGCTCTCTACTGAGACGGAGCAACCGCTACAGCCCGGATCCGCCCGACACACACACAGGTGAGCGACAACCCCAGAGACCTGCGTATCGTGTGTCTGTTGGTTAAAGGGATAGTTCACCCAAAAATGAACATTACCCCATGATTTACTCTCCCTCAAGTCATCCTAGGTGTGTATGACATTCTTCTTTCAGACGAACACAATCAGAGTTATATTATATGTCCTGGCTCTTCCAAGCTTTATAATGGCAGTGAATGGATGTTTCTGTTTTGAAGTCCATAAAAGTGCATCTATTCATCATAACAGTGCATCCATCCATCCATCCATCATAAAAGTGCATCCATCCATCATAACAGTGCATCCATCCATCATAAAAGTGCATCCATCCATCATAAAAGAGCGTGCATCCATCCATCATAAAAGAGCATCCGTCCATCATAACAGTGCATCCGTCCATCATAAAAGTGCATCCGTCCATCGTAACAGTGTATCCGTCATCATAAAAGTGCATCCATCCATCATAAAAGTGCATCCATCATCATAAAAGTGCATCCATCCATCATAAGAGCATCCATCCATCCATCATAAAATTGCATCCATCCATCATAAAATTGCATCCATCCATCATAAAAGTGCATCCGTCCATCATAACAGTGCATCTAATCTATTCATCATCACAGTGCATCCGTCCATCATAAAAGTTCATCCAAGTGCATCCATCCATCATAAAAGTGCATCCATCCATCATAACAGTGCATCCATCCATCATAAAAGAGCGTGCATCCATCCATCATAACAGTGCATCCGTCCATCATAAAAGTGCATCCATCCATCATAACAGTGCATCCATCCATCATAACTGTGCATCCATCCATCATAAAAGTGCATCCATCCATCATAAAAGAGCATCCATCCATCATAAAAGTGCATCCTTTTGATGGTGTCCTCCTGTGTCCGTCAGACCAGCGGCCCGTCTGCAGCGACTCGTACGGCAGGAAGAGGGAGCTCTACACCTGCAGCTCCGCTCTCGATCCCTTTGATCACATGATGATGCAGCTGCCCGCCGAGACTTCCTGTGTGGAGGACTGTGAGCGAGGAGAGTGTGTTCTGGGCTCCTCGGGGTCATATATGGGTGAGTCCCATGAGCTTTAGAAGTGTCAGGGCGTGGCTCGGTTTCATCCATCAGTTGATTGGATGATGAATTGCATGAATGATGTGTGATGTCGCCTCAGGTACGTTCGGGAAGGCGCCGTGGCGTCCGCAGGAGCTGTGCTCTCACACCGGAGTCGCTCTCCAGGAGAATCCATACGCAGCGCTGCACTCGGAGCCGGACGCCGGCGTGTACGAGCGGCCCTGCGATCACAGGACGATAGAGCGCTTCCCCGCGGCTCCGCTAGGCTCGTAGCGGTCATGTGACTTTGTTCCTTCAACCCGAGGACCAGCAAACACCAGAACCGTTCTACCTCAGAGGAGCTACGGCTGATTGTAAATTAACTTTTGTACAGAAACACAGAATATATGCATTTTATACAAAATTATATTTTGTAAATTAATAGTGTAATTATTTTTCCTACTCTCTTTCTGTAAGTGTATGGAGGCCCTAAAGGGACATGATGGAGGACACAAACACATTGGAATATATTCCCGTCATTATCATGTCCCTTCAGGGGCTCCGTAGTTAAATGTGCTACGCCTGACCGGAGTCAGATCTGTGACTGGACAATCAGCTCGAGTGACGGTTTAAACACTCCAGGTGTGTGTGTGTGAGTGTGATGTTTGTGATGTTTATTCAGCTTTGGCTTTGATTAAAGCTCCCGTTTGCACAACCAGTACACAATAAACATTCCCATGAGCTGCTACACACGTGTGAACGCTTGAGTGATCTTTATCCTCTCACACACACACACACACACACACACACACTCATTTGCTCGCTCACACACACACTCGCTCACACACTCGCTCACTCACACACACAGATACACGCACTAACACACACTCACTCACACACTCATTTGCTCACTCACACACTCACACACACACTCGCTCTCACACACTCTCTCACAGACACACACACTCACACAGACACACACACACACACACTCTCTCTCACACACACACACACACTCTCTCACACACACACACTCATATCTGAGCGCTGACTCAGTGAGTTTAATGTTCTCAGCTCGTCTGCTCTTGATCAGACACTAAGCGCTGAAGTGTTCAGATTCACACACACACACACTCACACACACTCACACACACACACACACACTCACACACTCTCACACACACACACACACTCATATCTGAGCGCTGAGTCAGTGAGTTTAATGTTCTCAGCTCGTCTGCTCTTGATCAGACACTAAGCGCTGAAGTGTTCAGATTCACACACACACACACACACACTCTCTCACACACACACACTCTCTCACTCACACACTCATATCTGAGCGCTGACTCAGTGAGTTTAATGTTCTCAGCTCGTCTGCTCTTGATCAGACACTAAGCGCTGAAGTGTTCAGATTCACACACACACACACACACACACACTCACACACACACTCACACACTCTCACACACACACACACACACACTCATATCTGAGCGCTGAGTCAGTGAGTTTAATGTTCTCAGCTCGTCTGCTCTTGATCAGACACTAAGCGCTGAAGTGTTCAGATTCACACACACACACACACACTCACACACACACACACACACACTCATATCTGAGCGCTGACTCAGTGAGTTTAATGTTCTCAGCTCGTCTGCTCTTGATCAGACACTAAGCGCTGAAGTGTTCAGATTCACACACACACACACTCACACACTCTCACACACACACTCACACACACACACACACACACTCATATCTGAGCGCTGAGTCAATGAGTTTAATGTTCTCAGCTCGTCTGCTCTTGATCAGACACTAAGCGCTGAAGTGTGTTCAGATTCTCACACTCACACACACACTCTCTCACACACACACACACACACACACTCTCTCACACACACACACTCTCTCACACACACACACTCTCTCACACAGCTCTCGGACCTGCGCTCACCTCCCGTCACACTCTCGTCACACTCTCTCACACACACACACACAGCTCTCGGACCTGCGCTCACCTCCTGTCACACACTCTCACACACACACACACAGAGCTCTCGGACCTGCGCTCACCTCCCGTCACACTCTCTCACTCACACACACACACACACACACACACAGCTCTCGGACCTGCGCTCACCTCCTGTCACACTCTCTCACACACACACACACACACACACACAGCTCTCGGACCTGCGCTCACCTCCCGTCACACTCTCTCACACACACACACACACACAGACAGCTCTCAGACCTGCGCTCACCTCCCGTCACACTCTCTCACTCACACACACACACACACACACAGCTCTCGGACCTGCGCTCACCTCCCGTCACACTCTCTCACACACACACACACACACACACACACAGACACACACAGACAGCTCTCGGACCTGCGCTCACCTCCCGTCACACTCTCTCACACACACACACACACACAGCTCTCGGACCTGCGCTCACCTCCCGTCACACTCTCTCACACACACACACACACACACACACACACACAGCTCTCGGACCTGCGCTCACCTCCCGTCACACTCTCTCACACACACACACACACACACACACACACACACACACACACACACACACACACAGCTCTCGGACCTGCGCTCACCTCCCGTCACACTCTCTCACACACACACACACACACACACACACAGCTCTCGGACCTGCGCTCACCTCCCGTCACACTCTCTCACACACACACACACACACACACACACACACACAGCTCTCGGACCTGCGCTCACCTCCCGTCACACTCTCTCACACACATACACACACACACACACACAGCTCTCGGACCTGCGCTCACCTCCCGTCACACTCTCTCACACACACACACACACACACAGCTCTCGGACCTGCGCTCACCTCCTGTCACACTCTCTCTCACACACACACACAGCTCTCGGACCTGCGCTCACCTCCCGTCACACTCTCTCACACACACACACACACACACACAGCTCTCGGACCTGCGCTCACCTCCTGTCACACTCTCTCTCACACACACACACAGCTCTCGGACCTGCGCTCACCTCCGTCACACTCTCTCACACACACAGCTCTCGGACCTGCGCTCACCTCCGTCACACTCTCTCACACACACACACACACAGCTCTCGGACCTGCGCTCACCTCCCGTCACACTCTCTCTCACACACACACACACACACACACACACACACACACACACACACACACACACAGCTCTCGGACCTGCGCTCACCTCCCGTCACACTCTCTCTCACACACACACACACACACACACACACACACACACACACACACACACACACACACACAGAGCTCTCGGACCTGCGCTCACCTCCCGTCACACTCTCTCTCACACACACACACACACACACACACACACACACACACACACACACACACACACACACACAGAGCTCTCGGACCTGCGCTCACCTCCCGTCACACTCTCTCTCTCACACACACACACACACACACACACACACACAGCTCTCGGACCTGCGCTCACCTCCCGTCCTGTGACTGAGAGAGAATGGCTTTCTCATGCCTCGTCCTGTGATCTCGCGGTCCTCGTTGTTCCCAGATGTTGGACAGATGTGGAAGATACCCGCCGGCCGGCCAGTGGCTCCATCCCAGACCTTCAGAGAGGAGGATCTGTGGAGATTATTTCTACGGAATTAAATGAAAACAGAATTGTGACTTATTTTATGATTTTTTTCCCTCATGATTTATGAGTTTATAACTCACAATTATTAGTTTGCAATTTTTACTATCTCACAATTAAGAATATATAATTAATATATAATACATCTGACTTTTCTCGCAATTATTTATAGCTCGAGTTCATAACCCACAATTATGAATTCATAGCTCACAATTTTCACTATCTCAATTATGAGTTCATAACCCGCAATTATGAGTTTATAACTCGCAATTCAGATTTTTTTCTCTCGCAATTATGAATTTATTGCTCGCAATTTTGACTATTACAATTTAGGAGTTTATATCTTGCATTTCTGACTTTTGGATTTGTGAGCTTATATCTCAATTCGAACTTTATAACTCGCAAATCAAAGTTTATATTTCACATTTCAGAATATTGAGATATAAACTTCGAATTGCGAATAAAGTGAGATCAAATGTTGCAATACCTTTTTCCCCATGGCGGGAAGAAGCTTCCATAAGAGTCTGTTTTCTGGGATCCTGAACGAGGAGGATCTGATTCTGTTTCTTCCTGATGGAGATCACGCGGCTCAAACCTGTCCTCTCCTTTAAACCATTAATAACAGATGTTGCTCGCGCAGATGCGCTGGGATCTGTAAACCGCCTCGGATCAAACACATCTGCTCGGCAACCGCATTTACACTGCAATTGCAATGGCATAAATAAAGTTATGAGATTAATGCTTTAAAATATGAAATGAGAATGTAAAAGTGTTCAATATAGAATTTAATATCAAATATTAGTATGTAAAATTAAATGTTAAAAATGACAATTATACTTCTTTATGAGTGAGTCATTGATTCATTCATTCAACCGATTCATTCAAAACGACTGATTCATTCAGGAATGAACCAAGTGACGGTCTTTATGAATGAATCATTGACTCAACCATAAAAAGTATATAAAATATAAAAAAACAATAATAGCATCATAACATAAGTACAAGTATAAAAATATAAAACAAAATATAAATCAAGATATCATGGCCATGAACCATCAGTGTCAGATTCATCATACAAACAGGTTTGTTTGACTGATGTTTGTCTGATGCCTGTGGTTTGTCTGATGCCTGTGATGTTTGTCTGGTGTATGTCTGATGTTTGTATGGAGTTTGTCTGTCTGGTGTATGTCTGATGTTTGTCTGTCTGATGTTTGTCTGATGTTTGTCTGATGCCTGTGATGTTTGTCTGATGCCTGTGATGTTTGTCTGGTGTATGTCTGATGTTTGTCTGGAGTTTGTCTGTCTGGTGTATGTCTGATGTTTGTCTGTCTGATGTTTGTCTGTCTGGAGTTTGTCTGATGTCTGTCTGATGCCTGTGATGTTTGTCTGGTGTCTGTCTGATGTTTGTCTGGTGTATGTCTGATTGTCTGATGTTTGTCTGTCTGATTGTCTAGTGCTTGTCTGATGTTTGTCTGGTGTCTGTCTGGTGTTTGTCTGGTGTATGTCTGATTGTCTGATGTTTGTCTGTCTGATTGTCTAGTGCTTGTCTGATGTTTGTCTGGTGTCTGTCTGATGTTTGTCTGGACTTTGTCTGGTGTCTGTCTGTCTGGAATTTGTCTTGAGTTTGTCTGGTGTCTGTCTGTCTGGACTTTGTCTTGAGTTTGTCTGATGTTTGTCTGTCTGTCTGATGTCTGTCTGGAGTCTGTCTGATGTCTGTCTGATGTCTGTCTGGACTTTGTCTGGAGTTTGTCTGATGTTTGTCTGATGTTTGTCTGGAGTTTGTCTGATGTCTGTCTGGTGTCTGTCTGTCTGGACTTTGTCTTGAGTTTGTCTGGAGTTTGTCTGGAGTTTGTCTGTTTGTCTGTCTGGACGTTGTCTTGAGTTTGTCTGATGTTTGTCTGTCTGATGTCTGTCTGGAGTTTGTCTGATGTCTGTCTGATGTCTGTCTGAACTTTGTCTGGAGTTTGTCTGATGTCTGTCTGATGTCTGTCTGAACTTTGTCTGGAGTTTGTCTGATGTTTGTCTGATGTTTGGAGTTTGTCTGATGTTTGTCTGGAGTTTGTCTGATGTCTCTCTGGAGTTTGTCTGATGTCTGTCTGATGTCTGTCTGGACTTTGTCTGGAGTTTGTCTGATGTCTGTCTGGAGTTTGTCTGATGTTTGTCTGGAGTTTGTCTGTTTGTCTGATATCTGTCTGATGTTTGTCTGATGTCTGTCTGATGTTTGTCTGATGTCTGTCTGATGTCTGTCTGATGTCTGTCTGATGTTTGTCTGATATTTGTCTGATATTTGTCTGATGTTTGTCTGATGTCTGTGATGTTTGTCTGATGCCTGTGATGTTTGTCTGGAGTTTGTCTGTCTGGTGTATGTCTGATGTTTGTCTGGACTTTGTCTGGAGTTTGTCTGTGTGTATGTCTGATGTCTGTCTGGACTTTGTCTTGAGTTTGTCTGTTTGTTTGTCTGTCTGTGATGTCTGTCTGATGTCTGTCTGGACTTTGTCTTGAGTTTGTCTGATGTTTGTCTGGACTTTGTCTGGAGTTTGTCTGGAGTTTGTCTGATGTTTGTCTGATGTCTGTCTGATGTCTGTCTGATGTTTGTCTGATGTCTGTCTGATGTTTGTCTGGAGTTTGTCTGATGTTTGTCTGATGTCTGTCTGATGTTTGTCTGATGTTTGTCTGGACTTTGTCTGGAGTTTGTTTGTCTGATTGTCTGGAGTTTGTCTGATGTCTGTCTGTCTGATGTCTGTCTGTTTGTCTGTCTGATGTTTGTCTGATGTCTGTCTGTCTGTCTGATGTTTGTCTGATGTCTGTGATGTTTCCTTGTCTGATGTCTGTCTGTTTGTCTGATGTTTGTCTGATGTCTGTGATGTTTGTCTGGTGTCTGTCTGGTGTATGTCTGAGGTTTGTCTGTCTGATTGTCTGATGTTTGTCTGTCTGGAGTTTGTCTGATGTTTGTCTGTCTGTCTGATGTCTGTCTGGAGTTTGTCTGGAGTTTTGTCTGATGTTTGTCTGGAGTTTGATGTTTGTCTGATGTCTGTCTGGAGTCTGTCTGGAGTCTGTCTGATGTCTGTCTGGACTTTGTCTGGAGTTTGTCTGATGTTTGTCTGGAGTTTGTCTGATGTCTGATGTCTGTCTGATGTCTCTCTGGAGTTTGTCTGATGTCTGTCTGGACTTTGTCTGGAGTTTGTCTGATGTCTGTCTGTCTGATGTCTGTCTGATGTTTGTCTGATGTCTGTCTGATGTCTCTCTGGAGTTTGTCTGATGTCTGTCTGGAGTTTGTCTGATGTTTGTCTGGAGTTTGTCTGATGTTTGTCTGATGTCTGTCTGATATCTGTCTGATGTTTGTCTGATGTCTGTCTGATGTTTGTCTGATGTCTGTCTGATATCTGTCTGATGTTTGTCTGATGTCTGTCTGATGTTTGTCTGATGTCTGTCTGATATCTGTCTGATGTTTGTCTGATGTCTGTGATGTTTGTCTGTCTGATGTTTGTCTGTTTCTGTCTGATGTTTGTCTGATGTCTGTCTGATGTTTGTCTGATGTCTGTCTGTTTGTCTGTCTGATGTTTGTCTAATGTCTATGATGTTTGTTTGTCTGATGTCTGTCTGTTTGTCTGATGTTTGTCTGATGTCTGTCTGATTGTCTGATGTTTGTCTGTCTGGAGTTTGTCTGATGTTTGTCTGATGTCTGTCTGATGCCTGTGATGTTTGTCTGATGTCTGTCTGGACTTTGTCTGGAGTTTGTCTGTGTGTCTGTCTGTGATGTCTGTCTGTACTTTGTCTTGAGTTTGTCTGATGTTTGTCTGGAGTTTGTCTGATGTCTGTCTGGATTTGTCTGGAGTTTGTCTGATGTCTGTCTGGACTTTGTCTGGAGTTTGTCTGATGTTTGTCTGTCTGATGTCTGTCTGATGTTTGTTTGATGTCTGTTTGTCTGATATTTGTCTGATGTCTGTCTGATGTCTGTCTGATGTTTGTCTGTCTGATGTCTGTCTGATGTTTGTCTGTTTGTCTGATGTCTGTCTGTCTGATGTCTGTCTGATGTCTGTCTGATGTTTGTCTGATGTCTGTCTGTCTGATGTTTGTCTGATGTCTGTCTGATGTCTGTGATGTTTGTTTGTCTGATGTTTATTTGTCTGATGTTTGTCTGATGTCTGTCTGTCTGTCTGTCTAATGTTTGTCTGATGTCTGTGATGTTTGTCTGTCTGATGTTTATTTGTCTGATGTTTGTCTGATGTCTGTGATGTTTGTCTGTCTGTCTGTCTGATGTTTGTCTGTCTGATGTCTGCCTGATGTTTGTCTGTCTGATGTTTGTCTGTCTGTCTGATGTTTGTCTGATGTCTGTCTGTCTGATGTCTATCTGTCTGATGTTTGTCTGTCTGATGTCTGTCTGGTGTCTGTCTGATGTTTGTCTGATGTCTGTGATGTTTGTTTGTCTGATGTCTGTCTGATGTTTGTCTGTCTGTCTGATGTTTGTCTGATGTCTGTTTGTCTGTCTGATGTTTGTCTGTCTGATGTCTGTCTGATGTCTGTCTGATGTTTGTCTGATGTTTGTTTGTCTGTCTAATGTCTGTCTGATGTTTGTCTGATGTTTGTCTGATGTTTGTCTGTCTGATGTCTGTCTGATGTTTGTCTGATGTTTGTCTGATGTTTGTCTGTCTGATGTTTGTCTGATGTCTGTCTGATGTTTGTCTGTCTGATGTTTGTCTGATGTCTGTCTGTCTGATGTCTGTCTGATGTTTGTCTGTCTGATGTCTGTCTGATGTTTGTCTGTCTGATGTCTGTCTGATGTTTGTCTGTCTGATGTTTGTCTGATGTTTGTCTGTCTGATGTTTGTCTGTCTGATGTTTGTCTGATGTCTGTCTGATGTTTGTCTGTCTGATGTCTGTCTGTCTGATGTTTGTCTGATGTCTGTCTGTCTGATGTCTGTCTGATGTTTGTCTGATGTTTGTCTGTCTGATGTTTGTCTGATGTTTGTCTGTCTGACGTTTGTCTGATGTCTGTCTGATGTTTGTCTGTCTGATGTTTGTCTGAAGACAACGGCCCACCCAGAAGAGACGCACACGCTCACAGACGCTCCTCTGTTGGTTTATCGGAGCTCAGCCAAGTCACATATACTGTCAGTTCACTCTCGTCCCGCTTACAAGCCAAATGAGCAGCATCCAAGAAGAAATCAGACTCCAGAATAAGAGCTGCCATCTCACACACACACACACACACACACACTCACTCTCTCGCTCTCATAACAGAGACTCCCTGATGTTTTCCAGACGCTCTGGAACGAGTCCTTCAGAAACACCAGTACCACCATCACAGCAATAACTCTGTTCTGTCCTCAGACGGCCAGTTTTTGTGTTTGATTTTTTTATTTACATTTGATATTTTTCATATTTTTATATCTGAATGATACTTCTGATATTTTTATATACAGAATTTTTATACTTTTTTTATGTTTTTTATATTGATTTGTATGTTTTATATTTGTATTAGACTTAGAAGATATTTTTATATTTTAACAGTACTTCTGATATTTCTGTTTTTATATATTTTATGATTTTGTATGATCGTTTTATAAAACTTTATTTTTTACTTTTATAGTTTCTTATATATTTTTGATATGGTTTAGGTTTCATATTTTATTATATTTTTGATATTTACATTTATTTAAATAAAAATCAATTTAAATATATTTTCATGATACTTGTGATAATGTTTTATGTTTATGATATTTTCTGATATTTGTATGTTTTATATTTTTATGATACTTTTATGGTATTTTTATATGTTAATGGTACTTTTGATATTTATATATCTTATATTTTGATTTTGTATTACTTTTATGATGTTTTTATGATACTATTATTGTTTTAAATATATATATTTTTTATGGTTACATATTTTTATGAAATTGCATTTTATAATATTTATGACATTCCCGGTTCCCTTTTATTACACATGAAGCCGCGGTGTGATCGTTCTGCTCTTCATGAAGGAGAGGAAATGATGACACAACCCTCAGTTTTTGGGTGAATTATTGTGTGTGTGTTTGTGTGAGAGTGTGTGCACGTTTGTGAGTGTGTGCATGTTTGTGAGTGAGTGTGTGTGTGTGTGTGTGTGTGTGTGTGTGTGTGCGCGCGCGCGCGCGCGTATGTGAGAGAGTGTGTGTGTGTGTGTGTGTGTGTGTGAGTAGGGGTCTGTGAGTGAGTGTGTGTGTGTGAGTAGGGGTCTGTGAGTGAGTGAGTGTGTGTGTGAGGGTCTGTGAGTGAGTGTGTGAGTGTCTCGACTGAACACTTATTACGATAATGACTGTAATTGTGATTGCTGATGATTCGCTGTCAAACAGCACAAAACCTTTAACGGTGGATCTAACCATTATGGAAAATGTGCTATAGAATGGACTTATTGCATTATCATACGTGCTTTAACAAAATAATGCAGTGTTTTATGTTTTACTCCATGCGGTGAGTATCAACAGCAGACCTGATGCTCTACACTGACCCTGTTAAACTCTCTCTCACACACACACACACACTTATACTCTCGCACACACTATAAACTCACACATTCACTCTCACACACAAACTCGCGCTCTCACACAGACAGACACACACACACACACACACACACTATAAACTCACACATTCACTCGCACACATAAACTCACACACACACACACTATAAACACACACAGACTATAAACTCTCTCTCTCACTCACATACAGACTATAAATTCTCTCTCTCACACACACACTAAACTCACGCACATGATGGTGTGTGTTGTAAGGTCCAGATGTTCTTCAGTGTGTGTGTGATCTGGATCTGCTGCACTTCAAACGCAGTCATTAACAATCACACGTGCACGCGCTGTTACCATAGACACGCATATATTTAATCTGTCTGCGCGTGTAACAGCACAATCATCTGCGCATGTCAAACACCAAACCCCTGACTTCAGTCTCAGACATGATCGACTCCACATTATCCACAGGAGCTCTGATTGGATGATTGTTTGTAACACTTTAGAATAAATGTTTTGCTCATGGCTAGTGTTAGTGCAGAACTGACAGGACTTCACTGTAAAGAGCTCCTGCTCTCTCTCGTTCTCAACCCGTTTCCTCGTGCGCGCGCACATCTGTGTCTCCCAGGAACATTCGCTGCAGTCAGTGCACGCGCATGATTATTAATGATAAATCATCATCATCATCATCATCGTTTGTCTAAATGAAGAATATTGTCTTCTGTTCCTCTTTTCGCTTAAGCATCTGCTAAATATAATGTCACAACAGAGCCAAATATTTAAATATGATCTATATCGATCAGTTGCTGAACTTCTGGATGTTTAAATCATTTCAACCTAAATTATATAAAATTTAAAAATTGAGTTGA
This sequence comes from Coreius guichenoti, assembly GCA_039654105.1. Classification (NCBI taxonomy): domain Eukaryota; kingdom Metazoa; phylum Chordata; class Actinopteri; order Cypriniformes; family Gobionidae; genus Coreius; species Coreius guichenoti. The sequence continues at coordinate 292,783 of CM077182.1, read as the reverse complement.
AATTGATTTAATTATTTTGAGTTAAAGTAAAAACATAATGAGTTACTGATCAAATCATTATTTATATTTGTTTTATATTTTTATGATCTTTTTTTATTATTTTTAATATTTTTGATTTGTATTATATTTTATATTTCTATGATAGTTTTAATATTTTAATTTTTATAATATTTTATGATACTTTTATTTTTTTTATGATGGTTTTATTATATTTTGATACCTTTATATTTTTTATGAATGATATATTTGATGCTTCTGGTACTTTTTCTTTTTAACGATGTATTTTTATGATATTTTTATATTTTATGATACTTTTTGATATTGTTAACATTTTTGATACTTTCGATTTTTAATAATACTTCCATGATATTTTGATGCTTCTGCTGAACTTTACAAAAAGCACTACAACTGTGAGTGTGTGTGTGTGTGTGTGTGTGTGAGAGAGTGAGTGAGTGAGTGAGTGAGAGCTGTAATGTCTCCTCTCTCTCACACACACACACACACACTGCTCTGGTTTGAATGTCTCTGGCGCTCAGACTCATTTCGTCTTCCCAAAATAAATAAGATCTCAAGACGCCCTTCTGACGCGCTCCTCTAATTGGCTAATCACAGAAACTCGCCTGCAAATGAGCTGTGATGACTCCGCCTGAACACTCAGAGGCCCCGCCCCCATCAGGATGACCAGCCAATCACAGCGCTTTCCCTGAAAGAGAGTGGAAGAAAACACGTGATGGATGGCTGACGTTCACTAGAGGGTGAAGAGAAAACTGATGATGGTGAGTGAGAATAAAGCCGCAGATTCTGAAATATGACAAGTTTACACACACAAGTTACTGTGTGTGTGGGTGGGTGGGTGTGTGTGTGTGTGTGTGTGTGTATGGAACAAAGAGGCCTTTAATGTGAGGGATCCTTTAGCGCCACCTAGTGGAAAAGAGGATTATGGTGATTAAAAACAACCAGATTCACAACAATAGAATAGTTTGAAACAATAATAACCCTCCATAAACTATCTATCCATCTACAAACCTGATTCCAAAAAAAGTTGGGACACTGTACAAATTGTGAATAAAAACAGAATGCAATGATGTGGAAGTTTCAAATGTCAATATTTTATTCAGAATACAACATAGATGACATATCAAATGTTTAAACTGAGAAAATGTATCATTTTAAGGGAAAAATAAGTTGATTTTAAATTTCATGGCATCAACACATCTCAAAAAAGTTGGGACAAGGCCATGTTTACCACTGTGTGGCATCCCCTCTTCTTTTTATAACAGTCTGCAAACGTCTGGGGACTGAGGAGACAAGTTGCTCAAGTTTAGGAATAGGAATGTTGTCCCATTCTTGTCTAATACAGGCTTCTAGTTGCTCAACTGTCTTAGGTCTTCTTTGTCGCATCTTCCTCTTTATGATGCGCCAAATGTTTTCTGTGGGTGAAAGATCTGGACTGCAGGCTGGCCATTTCAGTACCCGGATCCTTCTTCTACGCAGCCATGATGTTGTAATTGATGCAGTATGTGGTCTGGCATTGTCATGTTGGAAAATGCAAGGTCTTCCCTGAAAGAGACGACGTCTGGATGGGAGCAGATGTTGTTCTAGAACTTGGATATACCTTTCAGCATTGATGGTGCCTTTCCAGATGTGTAAGCTGCCCATGCCACACGCACTCATGCAACCCCATACCATCAGAGATGCAGGCTTCTGAACTGAGCGCTGATGACAACTTGGGTTGTCCTTGTCCTCTTTAGTCCGGATGACATGGCGTCCCAGTTTTCCAAAAAGAACTTCAAATTTTGATTGGTCTGACCACAGAACAGTTTTCCACTTTGCCACAGTCCATTTTAAATGAGCCTTGGCCCAGAGAAAACGCCTGCGCTTCTGGATCATGTTTAGATATGGCTTCTTTTTTGACCTATAGAGTTTTAGCCGGCAACGGCGAATGGCACGGTGGATTGTGCTCACCGACAATGTTTTCTGGAAGTATTCCTGAGCCCATGTTGTGATTTCCATTACAGTAGCATTCCTGTATGTGATGCAGTGCCGTCTAAGGGCCCGAAGATCACGGGCATCCAGTATGGTTTTCCGGCCTTGACCCTTACGCACAGAGATTGTTCCAGATTCTCTGAATCTTTGGATGATATTATGCACTGTAGATGATGATAACTTCAAACTCTTTGCAGTTTTTCTCTGAGAAACTCCTTTCTGATATTGCTCCACTATTTTTCGCCGCAGCATTGGGGGAATTGGTGATCCTCTGCCCATCTTGACTTCTGAGAGACACTGCCACTCTGAGAGGCTCTTTTTATACCCAATCATGTTGCCAATTGACCTAATAAGTTGCAAATTGGTCCTCCAGCTGTTCCTTATATGTACATTTAACTTTTCCGGCCTCTTATTGCTACCTGTCCCAACTTTTTTGGGATGTGTAGCTCTCATGAAATCCAAAATGAGCCAATATTTGGCATGACATTTCAAAATGTCTCACTTTCAACATTTGATATGTTATCTATATTCTATTGTGAATAAAATATAAGTTTATGAGATTTGTAAATTATAACATTCCTCTTTTATTCACAATTTGTACAGTGTCCCAACTTTTTTGGAATCGGGTTTGTATCTATCTATCTATCTATCCGTCCACCCACCCATTCATCTATCGGTCCATCCATCCGTCCATCCATCCATCTGAAGTTTTAAACTCTTCAAACCCTTCTCTCTCTGTTGTTTTGGGGGTCAGATGTTCGAGATGCTCCTGTAGTTTCTGTAACGAGTCATTAGTGCACTCATTAGTGTGTTTACTTTAGTGTCTCTTGATTACTTAAGGCCTGATTAGAGGCAGCAGGAGCCGTGACCTTTGACCTGCCGTCACATCTGTGCTGTTAATGAGAATAAGAAGATGTGCTGATGATGGTGGAGGTCAGACTCCCCGCTAATGAACCTCCCGCTGGTATCAGGTCAGCGCCGGCGGGTCAGGCCTCGCTCGCCTCACTGTCTGATCACACAGAAGCTTCTGTTACTAGACCTGCAGATGTTTGAGCTCCAGATGAAGAAACGATTGACCGCCAGAGAACAGTGTGTTCAGAGTCGCAGGGCTCAGGGGAACCGGCTCGCGTCTGCTGCAGTGTGAAGAGATCCGCCGTCACTGACCCTTCAGGTCCGGTTCTGTGGGTCAGTGTGACCTCCATGACTTTGAGCAGGACGTCCGGTGGTCAATCCTCGTCCTTGAAACACAGCAGACCTTAAACAATATCATACACACTAGCAGACCTGATACCGCAGTATTACCATAGTCTTGTTAGAAGACCTCAGAGCAGCGAGTGCTGGGGAGATTAGAGACAAATGAGCGTCTGTGTGTGAGTGAGCAAGTGTGTGAGCGAGAGCGTGTGTGTGTGTGAAATCAGTTGAGAATATAATTTTCAATGGTCATGTGTTGTGAAAAAATGTAATGTAAAGTTCAAATAATCCATAGTTTCTCAATTAATATGAGCTCAGAAATCGACATCTACAACTAATAATAATAATGTTATTTTCATATTCAGTTGTTTTTATTTATGTTTTTATTGTTTCAGAAACTGCACATAATCAGAGTTACTCTATGAGTGTTTTAATGCAGGACAGAAGAAATGTGGCTCTTTAAAATAAATACATTTCCGACACATAAGAGAAAAAATTCAGGCTTTTGTAAATCACATGTATGACATAAAAAGTCGAAATTATGTATGTCATAATTTTGACAATATTTTTCCCCTATGTTCTTCCATAGATGTTGAATATGGCTCGTTCTGGAGCCGGTATGAAGAGCAGCAGCGCCACCGTGTGGATCAGTGACGCAACAGCCGCTCTCCTTCAGACTCTCAGGGAAAATATTCATTCATTCTTCATTATTTGAGCTGAAACCATCATTGAGAGGCAAGCGCCCTGGTCGTCAGTCTCACGTGTCTCCGATTATCAGAGGAACCGGAGCCCGACTCATAGACAATCAATCAATAACATCAATCATGTTTTTCTTGTCAAATGTTTACAGTAATGACAAAGGCAAGTACACAATATCTGCTATTCCTCTCCTCCTGCGAGAAACACACAGCTTTGGAGCGTCAGAGGTTTGCGTGATAACGGTCCCGGCTCTCAAAGTCCCTGTGGGCGAACCGGGCGTCCTTCTTGCTGTGTGGGATGCGTCCGAAGGGGGCGTGGTCACTGAAGCAGCTGTCAAACACCTCGTCAACCACTCGCTCCGCCTCCTCCCTGCTCACCTTACGCACGGCCAGGATGGAGCGCAGCGCTCGGCTCCGCACACACTCCTGCGGACACACGTCACATGACTCACTCGGACACACGGCACATGACTCGGACACACGGCACATGACTCACTTGGACACGCATCACATGACTCACTCGGACACACGTCACATGACTCACTCGGTCACGCGTCACATGACTCACTCGGACACACGTCGTGACTCATTTGGACACACATCACACGACTCACTCACTCGGACACACGGCACTCGGACACACGTCACATGACTTGGACACGTCACATGATTCACTCGGACACACACGTCACATGACTCACTCAGACACACGTGATTGGCTCACGGCCGAGGAAAGCGTTACCTGATGGTGCTCTCTGAGGCCGAAGTTAAACCTGGACACCTCGTTGACGAACGAGCAGTCTCCGCTCAGATTGGCGGCCCGGATCTGAAACACACGGCGACAGTGAACACACACACACACACACAGGCATTTGAAGTGGCGGTCAGGCGGAGCCTCACCTCTGAACAGGCCAGGTGTCTGAAGTTACTGAACCAGTCGACACGGGCGCGGCAGTGATCGAAGGCGTGGATGAGCTCGTGCGTGACCACACGGTTCATGTGCGCCTGCTGGTGAATGTTGTTCTGGCACAGGACGATCTGCACACACACACACACACGTACCGAAAACTTTTAAGCTGGCTATTATTAAACCACTTATTAAAAAAACGCAACGTGATCCTACAGAATTAGTCAATTACACGCCAATCTCAAATCTACCCTTTCTGTCAAAAATACTAGAAAAGGCAGTGTCCTCACAACTATGCTCCTTTTTAGAAAGAAATGGTATCTGTGAGGATTTCCAGTCAGGATTTAGACCGTATCATAGTACTGAGACTGCTCTCATCAGAGTTACAAATGATTTACTCTTATCATCCGATCGTGGTTGTATCTCTCTGTTAGTGTTACTCGATCTTAGCGCTGCATTTGATACTATCGACCACAACATTCTTTTGAATAGACTCGAAAATTATGTTGGCATTAGTGGAATTGCATTGGCATGGTTTAAATCATACTCATCTGACCGTTATCAGTTTGTAGCAGTAAATGAAGAGATGTCACACCGAACACAAGTTCAGTATGGAGTACCGCAGGGCTCAGTGCTAGGACCGTTGCTTTTCACCCTGTACATGCTACCACTGGGAGATATTATTAGGAAGCATGGCGTTAATTTTCATTGTTATGCTGACGATACTCAGCTCTATATTTCTTCACGCCCTGACGAAACTTACCAATTCACAAGATTAACGGAATGCATAGCTGATATAAAAAATTGGATGACTAGTAATTTCCTGCAACTTAATTCAGAAAAAACAGAGTTTCTAATTATTAGACTAAAAAACTCCACAAGTAGTAACCTAGAATACTGTCTAACACTCGATGGCTGCTCTGTCAAGTCCTCGTCGTCAGTTAGGAACCTGGGTGTGCTCTTTGATACCAATCTCTCATTTGAAAGCAACGTTTCTAGCATCTGTAAAACTGCATTCTACCATCTTAAAAATATATCTAAATTACGGCACATGCTTTCAATGCAAAATACTGAACAGTTAGTTAATGCGTTCATGACCTCAAGGCTAGATTATTGTAACGCTCTACTGGGTGGTTGCCCTGCACGCTTAATAAACAAACTCCAGCTGGTCCAAAACGCAGCAGCTAGAGTTCTTACTAGAACCAGGAAGTATGACCATATTAGCCCGGTTCTGGCAACACTGCACTGGCTCCCTATTAAACATCGTATACATTTTAAAATCTTGCTGATTACTTACAAAGCACTAAATGGTTTAGCTCCCCAGTACTTGAGCGAGCTCTTAACGCATTATACTCCATCACGTCTATTGCGGTCTCAAAATTCTGGCCAGTTGATAATACCTAGAATATCAAAATCAACTGCAGGCGGTCGATCCTTTTCCTATTTAGCACCTAAACTCTGGAACAGTCTTCCTAGCATTGTTCGGGAAGCAGACACACTCTGTCAGTTTAAATCTAGACTAAAAACACATCTCTTTACTATGGCATACACATAAAACATTTTTAATTTCTATTATTCAAATCAGTTAAATGATTGTTTTAGGCTGCATTAACTAGGTCAGCCGGAACCGGGAACACTTCCCATAACACCTGATGTACTCGTTACATCATAAGAAGAATGGCATCTACGCTAATGTTAGTCTCTCTGTTTATCCTGAGGTTTACTGCAGTCGGCCGGATCCAGACCAGATGGTGGACCTTAGCCTGGACATGACCAACGCATCCCTGAAGTGTCTGTAGAGAGTGTGTCCACTAGACTCTCCCCTGTGACGCCTCATCGACACTGATCCTCAACAAACCCGTCTCCGATCTTCAATCAGATGGAACTGGACAAATACTCTGAATGTTCCGATCTAATCTGACCTCTGACCTGTAATGTTGCCAGAATCATAATCATACACTATTTGTTCGTCGGCCAGAGGAGAACTGGCACCCCGACTGAGCCTGGTTTCTCCCAAGGTTTTTTTCTCCATTCTGGCCCTGAAGGAGTTTTGGTTCCTTGCCACCGTCGCCTTTGGCTTTTGGCTTGCTCAGTTGGGGACACTAAATATTCAACTATATTACTGATCTGCCACATTGACACTATATGATAATTGAAATGAGCTGATGACATCACTGTTTTCTCCAGAGCGGCTGTACAGCCGAATCAAATTCTGTTGCATTATTTTCCTGTTACCACTGTGAAGCTGCTTTGAAACAATTGGCATTGTAAAAAGCGCTATATAAATAAAGGTGACTTGACTTTTTTCGGCCTCAACCGCTTCCTTCCACTCACCTGAGAGGTGGCGGCATCGAACCCACCGCTGACCGTCCCGTCACAGTCCTCACAGGAGAAGTGCCTGTCCTTATGAACCGCACTGAGGAGAGAGCAGCGTCACACACACACACACACACACGAGATCATGACAGAGAGAGAGGTCAGCTGAAGCTGCTCTTACCAGCCGGAGCTGCTCATGGCGGCCAGCAGGAGTTTAGCGTACGGACCTGAAACACACACACACACACACACACACACACACACACACACACACACACACAGAGAGAGAGACTCAACACTTCATAGTGAACCAAAGACCAGAAATCATGCTTAATTATGACATGAGTCATAATGAGATTTTCTCAAAATTGTGAGATAAACATTAGATAAAAAGTCAAAATCATGATTAAAAAGTTGAAATTATGACATACTAATTTTAAGATTAAAATAAAAATTATGAGATAAAATGTCAAAATTATAACGTACTAAGTCATTATGAAATAAGTCAAAATTATTAAAAAAAATTATGAATCATAATTATGAGATAAAAAGTCAAAATTATGGCATACTAAGTAATGAAATAAGTCAAAATTATAAAAAAAAAATACAATCATAATTATGAAAAAAAAGTCGACATTATGACACTAATTATGAGATTAAAATAGAAATTATGATAAAAGGTCAAAATTACGAGAGAAAAAGTAAAAATCATGATTAAAGTCGAAAATATGACATACTAAGTATTTATGAAATGTCAATTAACTTTTCAATAAGTCATAATTATGAGATAAAAAGTAAAAATTATGACAAAAAGTCGAAATTATAAAACTGTGAGATAAAAATAGAAATTAGATAAAAGTTCAAAATAATGAGATAAAAAGGGAAAATTGAGATAAAGATGAAAAATACGAGATAAAATTATGATCAAGTCGAAAATTATGACACTAAGCAATAACTATGAGATAATGTTCTATGTAATAATTATGACTTTTTATCCCATAAATATGACTGTCATAATCATGATGTTCTCTTATGTGGCACAAACGGGCTTCCATACAGCATAAAGAGTTGATCTTGAACACGACCTGCGGTTCTTTGAAGAATATCTATTGAATATTGTTGTTAGATACACTAGAAACAATCTGTGAAACAGGTGAGCGCGCGCCGCGTGCACGCGCACAGACGCTGAAGTGCCCTTACTAGTGTCCATGGCGAACTGCAGCATGATGTGACACTTGTGTTTGAAGGTGAACAGACTCTCTCCGATCGAGCCCTGCTTGTATTTGCTGCCGCTGCGCTCGGGGTATAAACTGTAGCCGTAGTTCTCCTCCTTCGGTTTGCTCGGCTCATGTTTATCGCTATAATCTTCTTCTTCTGTTCTACTTTCAGCCATTGCGCTGCGCTGCGTGCGCGTGTACGCAGAGGTCACGCGCGCGTCTCCGAGTCACGTGATTGAAAGCGGCTGAAGGGTGACGGAGGATTAAAGTATTTCGGTTATTAAAGCAGTTGAATTGCACTTAATATACTTAATGTACACTTTTTTTTTATTTTTATTTTTTATTTTTGCCTTTCCTTCGCAAATGATATGTCCCGCTTCAAAATAAGATGCAGCCAAGTGTCTGTTTTTGTTTTGGTGTTTCAAAATAAAAGCCCCCATACCAAACGACAAACGCAAATACACAGTCACATATAGTATAAAAATATATGAATTAATATAGAATTAATGTCATTATGAAATTAAAACGTTATGTAAAACGTATGACATTAATTATGAGATTAAAATAGAAATTATATAAATTTTAAAATAATGAGATAAAAGTCTAAATTATGAGATAAAAAGTAAAACAAAAATGAGATAGTCAAAATCATGATTAAAATCGAAATTATGACATACTAAGTCATTATTAAATTAAAGTCAAAATGATATAAAAAAGCCGAAATTATGACACAAATTATGAGATTAAATAGAAATGAGATAAATTTCTAAATAATTACATAAAAAGTCAAAATTACGATCAAGTCGAAATTATGACAAACTATATTATTATGAAAAATAAGTCAAAATTGTCAAAAAATAAATAAATTATAACAGTCATAATTATGACACTAATTATGAGATTAAAATAGAAATTAGATAAATTTAAAAATAGTATAAATACTGACTTATCTCATAATTTAGACTTTTTATCTCATTATTTTAAAATTTATACAATTTCTATTTTAATCTCATAATTAATCTCATAATTTTGATTTTTTAATTTCATAATGACTTAGGTCTATATTCATTCATATATTTTTATACTATACACTTATAGTATAAAAATATATGAATAAATATATAATCAATATCACTTATATAATTATATGTTTGTAAATAAATTTTACTGTTTTATATATATATATTGAAATATAAGCGAAATTGAAATAATGTGGTCTGACGGTTTCAACAGAAGCGAATACCATTAGTAAGGCTGTCTTTAAATGTTTATAAGTTTTTGTTAAAAAAAAAGTTCCCTAGTTTGGAGAAAATGGAGTTTTTGCTTGCATTCGGCGCCAACATGCACGAGCAGCGCGTGTCGTACGTGAGACTTGTGTTCGCGCATGCGCAGAGAGGAGTTAGTGCTGTCATGGCGCTGAACACAAACTATTGATCAAAACTCTTCATCATCATCACAGGTACGACACACACATCTGTTTCTACTCTTTACTGCTGTTAAAAGTGTTGTTTAAAACCGATCTGGATGAGCTTCTCAATACAGGCGTTTATGAAACGTTAATAATTAGCAGGTAAACATTTAACATGTGCGTTAACATGATATTAACCCGTGTTTTACTGAAAAATATGACTTAGTTATGAGTTAATCATCATTGTTTATGTGTAGAGGGATCATTTAGCTCTGTACTTTACACAGATTCTGCTTTCTTTCGCAGATATAGCGAATGTTCTGGATTGTCTGATTTATGGTTATAACATAATTTATCTGGATCCATAATTTCATGACGAATCACATAATTTTCTTATTTTCTTATTATTTTTATTGTGTTAAGGGTCTTTTTCAGTGCCACGTTTTTGTTAGTTTCCTTTTCAAAGTTACCATGGTAACTGTAGCTTCCGTCAACATACCATAGTTACTACAATTGTTGTTTTCATTGTAAAATCTGCGAAAATAATCTCACTATTGCATAGCAACGCTCAGTCACCATGACAACCGCATAGCAACATACATCCAGAGTTTTCTTCAGAACATGTTAAAATCATAATATATATATATATATATATATATTATCGATCAGGCATAACGTTATGACCACCTTCCTAATATTGTGTTGGTCCCCCTTTTGCTGACCCGTCGAGGCATGGACTCCACTAGACCCCTGAAGGTGTGTTGTGGTATCTGGCACCAAGATGTTAGCAGCAGATCCTTTAAGTCCTGTAAGTTGCGAGGTGGGGCCTCCATGGATCGGACTTGTTTGTTCAGCACATCCCACAGATGCTCAATTGGATTGAGATCTGGGGAATTTGGAGGCCGAGTCAACACCTCAAACTCGTTGTTGTGCTCCTCAAACCATTCCTGAACCATTTTTGCTTTGTGGAAGGAGCATTATCCTGCTGAAAGAGCCACAGGGTGGTTCACCACTGTTCCTTCCTTGGAGCACTTTTGATAGATACTGACCACTGCAGACCGGGAACACCCCACAAGAGCTGCAGTTTTGGAGATGCTCTGACCCAGTCGTCTAGCCATCACAATTTGGCCCTTGTCAAACTCGCTCAAATCCTTACGCTTGCCCATTTTTCCTGCTTCTTTGAGGACAAAATGTTCACTTGCTGCCTAATATATCCCACTAACAGGAGCCGTGATGAAGAGATAATCAGTGTTATTCACTTCACCTGTCAGTGGTCATAATGTTATGCCTGATCGGTGTATATATCCAATAGTCTGACAAAGGCGCAAAACGGACCAGTGCATGAAAAGGAATGGTTTTGCCTGTAGTGTCTTGTTTGTAATTGTTTTGAAATGTGTCTCAGGGCATGTGTGTTTGTCGGATGTGGTCTGAGAGCGTCAGACGAGCGCCGTGATGTCGGGAAATAAAGCCGTAGAGCTGCAGATTCAGATGCGACAGAACGCAGAGGATCTGCAGAGCTTCATGAAGGAGCTGGACAACTGGGAGGACGAGATCAAGCAGAAAGACCAGCAGCTTCGCACCGGAAACACCAACGAAACACCAGTAAAACCCTATGATTCTGAGCTAAAACCAGTAAAGATTCGGGTCCTTGTTTGCTTAAGATTTTATTTATTTCAGAAAACACTCCCGCCGGTGAGGAACAAAGATTATAAAAAGACAAAGAAGAGGGTGAAGCGTCAGACTAACGGCGACGGCGGTCTGAAAGATCAAACGCAGCGGATAAAATCCTACGATTATCAGGCCTGGGACAAATTTGATGTGGTAATGCGATTATCCATTCTGATTTATGACCGCACTGATGATTTCTACAATATTTTTTGGGAAAGTTACTTTTAAAAGTGATGCGTTACTCCCTAAAAAAAAGTTACTAAATACGGTACTTAGTTACTTTTTATGGAAAGTAGTACTGCTTTAACGCATTTAACAACATAACCTAAATAACACACATTATTGCATGTTACTTGTAATGCGGTACTCCACTCATTACATCACAAAAGTAATCTGATTATGTAGCACACGTTACTTGTAATGCGTTACTTTACTCACTACATCAAAAAAGTAATCTGATTATGTAATGCATGTTACTTGTAATGCGTTACTCGTTACATCACAAAAGTAATCTGATTATGTAATGCATTACTCGTTACATCACAAATGTAATCTGATTATGTAATGCACGTTACTTGTAATGTTACTTTACTCGTTACATCACAAAAGTAATCTGATTATGTAATGCACGTTACTTGTAATGCGTTACTCGTTACATCACAAATGTAATCTGATTACATAATGTGCATTGCTTGTAATGCGTTACTTTACTTGTTACATCACAAAAGTAATCTGATAATGTAATGCGTTACCTTACACGTTACATCACAAAAGTAATCTGATTATGTAATGCATGTTACTTGTAATGCGTTACTCGTTACATCACAAATGTAATCTGATTACATAATGTGCATTACTTGTAATGAGTTACTTTACTTGTTACATCACAAATGTAATCTGATTATGTAATGCATGTTACTTGTAATGCGTTACTCCACTCATTACATCACAAAAGTAATCTGATTATGTAGCACACGTTACTTGTAATGCGTTACTTTACTCACTACATCAAAAAAGTAATCTGATTATGTAATGCATTACTCGTTACATCACAAATGTAATCTGATTATGTAATGCACGTTACTTGTAATGCGTTACTTTACTCATTACATCACAAAAGTAATCTGATAATGTAATGCGTTACTTTACACGTTACATCACAAAAGTAATCTGATTACGTAATGCATGTCACTTGTAATGCGTTACCCCCTTCACTGTTCAACAATGAACATTGTTTGTTTGCAGGAAAAGACTCTGGAGTCCATGGACGCAGAGGAGAGCCCGGTGCCATCCAATGAATCTGACACTGAAGGGATTCAGGAGGACAGAGATCTGGCGCTCACTGAGAAAGAGAAGGTATGATGTCACCACTGAGAATTCACCATGAATTATGCTTTCATACGGTCGTACACGAGTGTCCGTGATGTTTCAGGGCAATCAGTTCTTCAAGGACGGCCGGTATGACAGCGCCATCGAGTGCTACACCAGAGCGATGGACGCCGATCCCTACAACCCCGTCCTGCCCACTAACAGAGCGGCCTGTTTCTTCAGACTGAAAAAGTATGTCTCCGTCCTTCGTTCAGATGTGTGTTTGGATGGATCGTTCCTGACGTGAGAGTTTCTGTGCCGCAGGTACTCCGTGGCGGAGTCGGACTGTCATTTGGCGATCGCTCTGGACGGTAAATATGTGAAAGCTTATGTCAGGAGAGCGGCGGCGCGCGCGGCTCTGAAGAAACATCAGGAAGCTCTTGAAGGTCTGAGGCTGTAATGCACATCACAGCTGTTTATCAGCGTCTTTATACAGGGTTCATGATGGAAGTATCTGTTCTTTTGTTCTTCCAGATTATGAAATGGTTCTCAAATTGGATCCTGAAAACTCTGAGGCGCGGGATGAAATCCAGAAACTCCAGCAGGTGTGTTACTGATCCTCAGACATGCATGTAGAGCGAGTGCTCAGACGGATCCGTCAGTGATCGCTGCTTCGCTTCAGGTCTTGGATTCGAGCGGACAGACGGCAGAGAAGAGCGAGAGCATTGCTGCAGCGCCGGCGGTGGATCCGCTACAACAGCAGCGTCTGCAGGAACAGCACCGGAAACAAGAAGCGGTCATGCAGAAAGACAGGGTGAGACGCGTCTCTCAATCATCATGTGATCGAGCAGATGAGCAGATGTGAACGCTGTGTTCCTCGATGTGACAGGGAAATGCCTACTTTAAAGAAGGCAAGTATGAGGCGGCTGTGGAGTGCTACTCTAAAGGAATGGAGGCGGACGGCACCAACGCCCTGCTGCCCGCGAACAGAGCCATGGCGTTCCTCAAACTCCACAGGTGAAGAGATGTTTACTACCTAGTGCATACTCAGGGTTTCCACGGGCCTTAAAAACGTCTTAAATTGGATCAGAAAGTCTTAAATTCAAGATCATGGCATTAAATTAGGGCCCCAGAAAACGTGGACGAAATTGCAGAATCCATTCATAAAAATGTAATTTACTGTATAATGCGGATCAAATTTTGTATGAATAAATCAACAGTCGGTCTGAACACTTAAAGGGCCAGTTCACCCATTAATGAGAATCTGTGATCATTTCCTCGCCCTAATGTCGTCCAAACCCGTCAGACTTTCCTTCCTCATATAAAGCCATCGAGTCTCTTCAGAACATCTGGAATAATCCGCTCGATCCGTACGGATCAGTTTCACCATCTCTTTATGAACTTTCTGAAGCGTCAGTGGAAGTTGCTGAGACTGTCAATGGAGGACAGAAATCTTTCCCATTTCATTACAAATATCTTCATTTGTGTTCAGAAGATGAACGAGAGTCAGTCACATTTAATCTGACCATTAAAGCAGAGTCCAGAAAAATGAATGTGTCTGCTTCCCGAACAATGCTAGGAAGACTGTTCCAGAGTTTGGGTGCTAAATAGGAAAAGGATCGACCGCCTGCAGTTGATTTTGATATTCTAGGTATTATCAACTGGCCAGAGTTTTGAGACCGCAATAGACGTGATGGAGTATAATGCGTTAAGAGCTCGCTCAAGTACTGGGGAGCTAAACCATTTAGTGCTTTGTAAGTAATCAGCAAGATTTTAAAATGTATACGATGTTTAATAGGGAGCCAATGCAGTGTTGCCAGAACCGGGCTAATATGGTCATACTTCCTGGTTCTAGTAAGAACTCTAGCTGCTGCGTTTTGGACCAGCTGCAGTTTATTTATTAAGCGAGCAGGGCAACCACCCAGTAGAGCATTACAATAATCTAGCCTTGAGGTCATGAACGCATGAACTAACTGTTCAGCATTTTGCATTGAAAGCATGTGCCGTAATTTAGATATATTTTTAAGATGGTAGAATGCAGTTTTACAGATGCTAGAAACGTGGCTTTCAAATGAGAGATTGGTATCAAAGAGCACACCCAGGTTCCTAACTGACGACGAGGACTTGACAGAGCAGCCATCGAGTGTTAGACAGTATTCTAGGTTACTACTTGTGGAGTTTTTAGTCTAATAATTAGAAACTCTGTTTTTTCTGAATTAAGTTGCAGGAAATTACTAGTCATTTTTTATATCAGCTATGCATTCTGTTAATCTTGTGAATTGGTAAGTTTCGTCAGGGCGTGAAGAAATATAGAGCTGAGTATCGTCAGCATAACAATGAAAACTAACGCCATGCTTCCTAATAATATCTCCCAGTGGTAGCATGTACAGGGTGAAAAGCAACGGTCCTAGCACTGAGCCCTGCGGTACTCCATACTGAACTTGTGTTCGGTGTGACATCTCTTCATTTACTGCTACAAACTGATAACGCTCAGATGAGTATGATTTAAACCATGCCAATGAAGTTCCACTAATGCCAACATAATTTTCGAGTTTTGTTGTGGCCGATAGTATCGAATGCAGCGCTAAGATCGAGTAACACTAACAGAGAGATACAACCACGATCGGATGATAAGAGTAAATCATTTGTAACTCTGATGAGAGCAGTCTCAGTACTATGATACGGTCTAAATCCTGACTGGAAATCCTCACAGATACCATTTCTTTCTAAAAAGGAGCATAGTTGTGAGGACACTGCCTTTTCTAGTATTTTTGACAGAAAGGGTAGATTCTCAAACTTTAAGCTATTTTTTGTAAAAAAAATATTAAATGTTATGGAGATCTGTTGAAAATTGTATTTTCAAACTTTGAAGTGTCACTAGTAACTAATTTACATTCAGAGAACATGTTGACGTGTTGTTCCCTTCAGTTTATTCCTTAATTGGTCTTAAATTTACCTTCATAAGACCTGCAGAAACCCTGACAATTGTTGTGTAGTGTGTACTGTGTAGTGTGTAGTGTGTAAGCATCTGGTGTGCAGGTACAGCGAGGCGGAGCAGGACTGCACTGCGGCCATCGTTCTGGACGCCTCGTACGCCAAAGCGTTCGCCAGACGGGCGACGGCCAGAGCCGCTCTAGGGAGGATCAGAGAAGCCAAAGAAGGTTGAAGCTCCATCCATTCAGTTTTCACGGCCAAATTCTTGTTTCTGAGGAAAAGACGTGTTTTATTTTTGTTTGCAGATTTTGAGCAGGTTCTGAAGCTCGAGCCGGGGAACAAACAAGCCATGAATGAGATCGAGAAACTCACAGCGGTAC
>CM077182.1:251770-271770 GCA_039654105.1 Coreius guichenoti | reverse complement strand
TTATAATAAAAAATATCCAGGCTCAGGACTAAGTCAACAATTTTCCAGCTGGTTTTTCTGGATAACCAGCTGCTCCTCTGTGGTCTTGACTAGGGCTCCTCCTCATTCCTCCATCTGCTCATCCATCATCTCCTCAGCACTGCACCATCCTCCAATCACACCGCTCCAATCACACATTTCCTGGAGATCTGGCCAGGGTTCGAACCAGCAACCTCTGAATCCATGAGGTAGCACTCATACCTGTGAGCCACAGATCTCTTGGCTGTGCTCCTGCTGGAACTTATATTTCACCTTTAACTGCATGTGACCGGTGGTTTTACAATAAAGCGGTTAAAGTGAAGGATCATCAGAACAGGCTAAGGTAAGATTCAAACCCACGTCTCTAACGCAGCCTCACACACAGAGAACGTGTGTTTAACCACTAGCCCATCACAGCTTAGGGAACACGGGCAAATATAACAAGCAGTGGTCAGATTTGAACACAGGACACCGTGATTAAAACACAACTCTTTATCTCCTGAGTCACTGATGAGTGTTTTGAGCTTGAGTGAATGATGACATACAGAAGCAAATGTGGGATTCATGCACACGTTGAGGAGCGACGCTCAGACCACTGAGCCACTGGAGCACCCGCAAATAAGCCTCTTTTTTGGAGTTTAGTCTTTTTTATTTGGACAAAACCAGTGAAACTAAAGCATTTTACCACTAAGTGAGATTTGAACCCAGATTCTTCATGTTGTAACATGGACGCTCAGACCGCTGAGCCACTGGAGGAGAAACGCTCAACACATATTCAAACCAATAAAACTAAAGCAGTTTCTACCGCAAAAGCGAGACTCAAACCCGGAAAGTGAGATTGACCCACTGGAAGAGACACTTTGAAGTTAGGGTCATTTAGGTTTTCAGTTCATCTTAACTTATGTTTTGAACACATATGTTTATGTTTCCAACACGTCTTTAATCGACAAGCTGTGCTTTATACAAGACCTAAACCTTTAGATTTACTTTCTGTTTATCTTGCTAGTAGTTTAACCCTCAAGAACTTCAGAAACTTTAGAACTCGTGGGATTCGATCTTATACTTTCACAACCAAAGGTGAACGATTATCCTCTGAACCACAGAGTTTGTGAAGCTGGGCTTGTTTTTTGGTCTGACATCATCAGTGTTATGTTTTTTTTTTTGTTTTTTGTTTTTTTGTACTTTAGACCTCAAAGCTTTGTGCGTTCTGTTAAATAATAGTATGGTTATGGTTGTCACTTTCATTATGGAACAGTTCCCATTACAATCTTTGATCATCGTTGACAATGCAAGGGTTGTTAATGATACAGAACTTCTCTACTTCACATGGAGAATCCTGGTTCACATCTCACTTCTGCGATGGCAAACTCTTTTCTCTCATTGTTTCTGAATGATCAACTGAGACAAAATTCCCCCCCCAAAAAACTAACTTTGAAGCTTTTTTAGTGGCTCAGCGGTCTGAGCGTTGCTCTTTAACGTGGAGAATCTGGGTTCAAATCTCACTTGATGGTGAAAATGCTTTAGTTTCACTGGTTTTGTCCAAATAAAAAAGACAAAACTCCAAAAAACAAGAGCTGTGTTTGTGGATGCTCCAGTGGCTCAGCGGTTTGAGCGTTGCTCCTCGACATGGAGAATCCTGGTTTGAATCTCATGTTGTTCCTCACGAAAGGGTTTCTTTAGTTTCACTGGTTCTGAATGATTAAGACAAAACTCCTCCCAAAAAGAAAAGGCACCATGACAAAGCTTCAGTGGCTCAGTGTTATGAGCATAGCTCCATCATGTGGCGAATCCTGGTTTCTGTGTCTCTCCTTAACATGGGGAAACCTGGTTCAAATCTCACTTCTAAGGTGCGAAATTGTTTAATTTTATTGGTTCTCAATGATAACTTGAGACAAAACTCCCCCAAACAGAACATTTGGTTCACCGAAGCTCCGGTGGCTCAGCGGTCAGAGTGTCACTCCTTTACGTGGGGAATCTGGGTTTGGATCTTGTGCCGTTCTGAATGATTAAGACAAAACTCTTTTCACAAAGAAGCAATTATGTGATGTGGTGTGAGCGTAGCTGCATCATGTGCAGAATCCTGGTTTGAATCTCCCTCTCTGTAGTACAACTTTTTAGTTTGAATGATCATTTGAGACAAAACTGGCCCCCAAAAAACAGCTGTCAAATGCATCTGCTCCTGTGGCTCAGTGGTCTGAGCATTGCTCTTTAGCGTGGAGAGTCTGGGTTCAAATCTCATTTTTGTGGTGAAAATGACTTTAGTTTGATTGATCAATTAAGACAAAACTCACTCCAGACTGAAGCGCTTTAGGGTGGAAGCTCCAGTGGCTCAGTGGTCTCAGTGTCGCTCCTTGACGTGGAGAATCCGGAGTCTAGTCTCGTGCTGTTCCTCATGGAAGAAATTCTTTAGTTTCACTGGTTCTGAATGATCAAGACAAAAAGAAGCGATTACACAACGAAGCGTCAGCATAGCTCTGTCATGTGGATCCCGGTTCAATTCTCTCTTGATGTTAAAAATGTTTTAGTTTCATGGGTTTTGTCCAAATTAAAAAGACATGCCCCCCAAAAAAAAGATGTGTGAGAGTGAATGCTCCAGTGGCTCAGTGGTGTGTGTGCATCGCTCTGTTGTGTGGAGACTCTGGGTTCGATTCTCACTCTTTCTTGTGAAAATCTTAAGTGTCACGGGTTTTGTCCAAATAAAGAAGACATGCCCCCAAAAAAAAGTTGTGTGAGAGTGGAAGTGCTAGTGGCTCAGTGGTGTGAGCATGCCCTCTCTGGTTGGGAGGTTCCCGGTTCAAAACCGGCCTGGTCACTGAAGTGTGGTTGCGTTAAGGCACGGTCACCTGATCAGGATCTGTGGCAGGAGTGATCAGATTGAGACAGGGGGATGAGAGAAGGAAGGAAACGAAGGGGGGAGGGAATATCCAGGCTCCTCCCCCTGGGGGCTTCTGGGATCATAACCAGCAGCGGTTATCTATCACATCAAGATGTTTACTTGTATAAAAAATATCCAGGCTCAGGACTAAGTCGACAATTTTCCAGCTGGTTTTTCTGGATAACCAGCTGCTCCTCTGTGGTCTTGACTAGGGCTCCTCCTCATTCCTCCATCTGCTCATCCATCATCTCTGCACCATCCTCCAATCACACCGCTCCAATCACACATTTCCTGGAGATCTGGCCGGGGTTCGAACCGGCAACCTCTGAATCCATGAGGTAGCACTCATACCTGTGAGCCACAGATCTCTTGGCTTTGCTCCTGCTGGAACTTATATTTCACCTTTAACTGCATGTGACCGGTGGTTTTACAATAAAGCGGTTAAAGTGAAGGATCATCAGAACAGGCTAAGGTAAGATTCAAACCCACGTCTCTAACGCAGCCTCACACACAGAGAACGTGTGTTTAACCACTAGCCCATCACAGCTTAGGGAACACGGGCAAATATAACAAGCAGTGGTCAGATTTGAACACAGGACACCGTGATTAAAACACAACTCTTTATCTCCTGAGTCACTGATGAGTGTTTTGAGCTTGAGTGAATGATGACATACAGAAGCAAACACGGGATTTGAAACAAAGCTTTCATGCACGAATGATCACACTGTGATGATGTTGTGATCCTCCTCTCCATCTCATTGCTCATTTATAGTGGAGACTGACTAAAGGTTCATCGGTGAGATGTTTCCTCACAGAGACCAACATCAGCTCAAGACTTGTTTCAATTCATACAGGAATCATTGATGCTACTGATTTTTGTGTGTGTGTTAACAATCCAGTAAACAATCACACATGATCATGAACAGACACACACAGGTCACATGATTCCATTTATTCTGCACACACACTTTATATTTACATATTGAACGTGCGGCATTTGTGTTCAAACAGAAACCTTGAACCCACAGAGCGATTTGGCCAAACATCAGTCAGATAAATCATCATATTTCATGTTTGATGGCATCATCATCATCATCATCATCACTAGAACGAGATTGCAGGAGGATTTTGTCTGTCAAAAGTCCTTGTGAAACTCAAATAATTCATCTGACATTTTCATTACATTTTTTAAAGCTTCTCTTTTGGCAGTACAATTCAGTACAAAACAATCATGTACAGAAATATCATTTTGCTAGTAAATAATAATAAAAAAAAATCTACAAGTTTGACAATCTTACCCATAATTCTCCCCGTACATTCAAAGCGGCTGATAAATAATCTGGCTGAACTTCTAGACGTCAGTAGTGAATAATCGTGGGAATATTGATGCTCTCATTCACGACGTTACGCTTTTCTCTCCAAGTACAGATATGATCATAAATATGTTTCCAGGATGAAGGCAGAACTGGATGGCACTAGACTACATGTTCTGATGGGAACGCTGTTTCTCTACAAAATCACACTTCCTCATCACGCGTGTTCGTCCGCGTCCGAGCCGGTTCCGTTATCGGACGGGTCCAAGAGTTCTTGACGGCGGCGCATTATGGCTGCAAACTGAGCACGCTCCGCGGCGTCCTGCAAAAGGTCAGAGGTGACAGAGGTGAGTGAGGGGTCAATGGTTGCTCCCCTCGTCGAAGGACTCCACGCCGGAATCGCTCGCCACGGCCGCCAGCTTCTCCTGCCGCCTCCTCATGACCTCCTGCAGCTCCGAGCCGGAGCGCCTCTGCAGACGGACAGACAGACGGCAGTGAGACACTCACACACATCACACCAAACGCTCATGTAAACAAGATCATACCTCAAAACACCTGCGGCGTGATGGAGAGAGAGAAAGAGAGAGGAAGGGCAGAAGTGAGTGAATAAGGATGAAGGTGAGAGTAACATCAGCATCAGACGCTCTAAACTAAGAGGGACGCGCCTATTCCTGAAACTACACAGACAGCAACATAGTGTTGGCCCAGATCCGGTCCAGATCTGGTGCATGTGGATTCAATGCGAACCAGATCCGGTCCAGATCTGGTACATGTGGATTCAATGTGTACCAGATCCGGTCCACATCTGGTACATGTGGATTCAATGCGAACCAGATCCGGTCCAGATCTGGTACATGTGGATTCAATGTGTACCAGATCCGGTCCAGATCTGGTACATGTGGATTCAATGTGTACCAGATCCGGTCCAGATCTGGTACATGTGGATTCAATGCGAACCAGATCTGGGCCACATCTAGTACATGTGGATTCAATGCGAACCAGATCCGGTCCAGATCTGGTACATATGGATTCAATGTGTACCAGATCCGGTCCAGATCTGGTACATGTGGATTCAATGCAAACCAGATCCGGTCCACATCTGGTACATGTGGATTCAATGTGTACCAGATCCGGTCCAGATCTGGTACATGTGGATTCAATGCGAACCAGATCTGGGCCACATCTAGTACATGTGGATTCAATGCGAACCAGATCCGGTCCAGATCTGGTACATATGGATTCAATGTGTACCAGATCCGGTCCAGATCTGGTACATGTGGATTCAATGCAAACCAGATCCGGTCCACATCTGGTACATGTGGATTCAATGTGTACCAGATCCGGTCCAGATCTGGTACATATGGATTCAATGTGTACCAGATCCGGTCCAGATTTGGTGCATGTGGATTCAATGCGAACCAGATCCGGTCCACATCTGGTACATGTGGATTCAATGTGTACCAGATCCGGTCCAGATCTGGTACATGTGGATTCAATGCGAACCAGATCCGGGCCACATCTGGCGCATGTGGATTCAATGTGTACCAGATCCGGGCCACATCTGGTGCAAGTAGATTCAATGCAAACCAGATCCGGTCCAGATCTGGTGCATGTGGATTCAATGCAAACCAGATCCGGTCCAGATCTGGTGCATGTGGATTCAATGCGAACCAGATCCGGTCCAGATCTGGTGCATGTGGATTCAATGCAAACCAGATCCGGTCCAGATCTGGTGCATGTGGATTCAATGCGAACCAGATCCGGTCCAGATCTGGTGCATGTGGATTCAATGCGAACCAGATCCGGTCCAGATCTGGCGCATGTGGATTCAATGTGTACCAGATCCGGTCCAGATCTGGTGCATGTGGATTCAATGCGAACCAGATCCGGTCCACATCTGGTGCACGTGGATGTGGATACATGTGGATTCAATGCGAACCAGATCCGGGCCACATCTGGTGCACGTGGATGTAGATACATGTGGATTCAATGCGTACCAGATCCGGGGCAGATGTGTGCCGGATCTGGGCCGACACTATGTTGCTGTCTGGGACGACAGAAGCCACTAGACAACATTAGGATCTATTTAATTTAAATAAGATTCGGTATTGAGAACCACACGAGAAACAACTAAACGTGCTGTTGAAAGGGAAATTATTAAGATGGCGTAAATGTGCGAGTTACTGAATATTTTTGCATTGCACAATTAAACTCAGTTGAAACGAACTCTGTGTGAATGAATTATTTACGGAGTAACAGCTGGAATAAAACAGAATTACTTGAATTACAGAATTACAGAAGTAAACTCACGTTTTCTCTAACAGACTTCAAAACATTAGACAATATTCAGTTGATTTAACTGAACTGACACTTTTGAATTTAATTTTTTCAAAATTTATGAATTGATGAACATCAACACTGTTATTTTCCAGTTTGGGAAATGCAATCTGTATTGTATAAAGTGCTATAGAAATAAATCTGACTTGAGCATTTATTTATTGCTCCTATAAGTTGCATGTTATGTTATTTAGGATGAAGTATCATATTTCAATGCAAACATATTTACGGTTAGTTATGCGAGGCGTGAGAAGTTAGAATGGACCTTAACAGGATGAACTGAATCTTACAGCGTTTCAACAACTTCTGCTGATGAATTTGATCATTAAAGTTAAATTTATGACCTACTAGCTGCAATCTGGATTACGTATAGAGATAGTTATGAACTCAGGGTTTCTGCAGGTCTTATGAAGGTCAATTTAAGATCTTTTTAAGACCAATTAAAGAAAATGTAAGGAATAAATCAAAGCGAACACGTCAACATGTTCTCTAAATGTAATGAGTTATTAGTGACACTTCACAGTTTGAGAATACAATTTCCAACAGATCTCCATAACTCTTTAAAATAGCTTAAAGTTTGAGAATCTTGTGATTTTATGATTAAAACATGAACAAATATCTGCCAATGTGTTCATAAACATCAACTTAATTCACATGAGTCATTTTCATACCCAATGACAGATATTTGTTCTTGTTTTAAGCACAAACTCACTTCATTTTGTTCAGTTTCTCAGAAAACAAGACTTCATTTCTTCATTTTGCATGTCATTAAATGTGTCTTGATTTAAGGATGTTTTGAGTTTGTGCTGGAAAACTAAAATCCTCATTTTTTGCAAATAAAAATTACATTTTTATAAATGGATTCTGCAATTCCGTCCACGTTTTCTGGGGCCCTAATTTAATGCCATGATCTTGAATTTAAGACTTTCTGATCCAGTTTAAGACGTTTTTAAGGCCCGTGGAAACCCTGAACTAAGCCTTTAGTGTGGTTTAAGAACCCATCTGACAAAAATATATCCTCTAACATGAGAAGTTATGAAAACGTTAATTCTGAATGTTCAAAATGTCCGGTTTATTGAATGTTTCAAAAGCGCTTGTTCTTGGTTGTGTGAACGTTAAGGGAACGTTACATTGTATCATTCTTCAAACATTATGGGAACGTTACTTTTGAATGTTGTACGTTCTGAAACAGTAACATTTAAAAAACGTCAGACGAATGTTTTTGTTCTGATGTTTTGAGAACATTATTAAAGACCGGATAACTTTGAACAAACGTTCTATTAACGTTGAGAGAAGGTTTGTTCATAACTTTAGGAGTTTCCCTGTTAGCCGGCTGATTATGCGTCCACTCACGACGATGAGCTAAAGTACCTTCAGAGGAACGCCGATTACATGTGAAGATCATGGGAGGGTCAGAAGAAAACCTGCAGACAGTAAAAACACCACAGAAAAACCAAAGGGACACTCGCCAGAGTTGAGCAATAACCAGTTCATAACCAGCTGATCGGGGACACTGACGTCAATAAACACTGTTACACTGCTGCTCTGTGGAGTCGTGACGGTGAATGTGATGTGTGACGACAGAAACATCAGCAGAAGAGTTTAAGGTTCAGAGGAATGAAGAGAGGAATAAAGGAGGGAGGAATGAAGACGCTGACCCACCTCGAGCGCAGCTTTCTGGACGGTGAGCTGGCTGAAGACTCGGGCGCCGTCGTCAGGACAGACCGTCTTCAGCTCGTCTTTGTTCAGAGAGAAGAGCTGAGCGCCGGTCAGAACGCCCAGACTGTTGATCGTCCTGCACAACAGACCACAGCTACTCACTCAAACAGACTAACTGAGCTGATTCATTTCAGATCCTGACATGATGAATGTGTTTGACTCACACGGCGCTGAAGCCTTTGACCTCCAGCCAGGCCTTGACCTCCTCCGGCGGGGAGTCGTACGTGATGTTGACCGCCGGAAGGCTGCTGGAGCGGGACGGAGCCGGGAACTTCTTCTGAGCGCTGCGGCCCAGAGTCAGCCGGTGCATCAGCTCGTCCTGGACCTCCTCCATGTTGGACTTCCGTCCTGAGAAACACAACAAGTGAGTGTGTGTGTGTGTGTGTGTGTGAGAGAGTGTGTGCGTGTGTGTGTGTGTGTGTGTGTGAGAGTGTGTGTGTGTGTGTGTGTGTGTGTGTGTGTGAGAGAGTCTGTGTGTGTGTGTGTGTGTGTGTGAGAGTGTGTGTGTGAGAGTGTGTGTGTGTGTGTGTGTGTGTGTGAGAGAGAGAGTGTGTGTGTGTGTGTGTGTGTGTGTGTGTGTGTGAGTGTGTGTGTGTGTGAGTGCGTACGGGTGGCTGGTGCGGGTCTCTCTCTCTGATGGTCTCTCATCGTCACGCTGTCGCTCTCTCCGGCGTTGGAGGCGTGTTGTTGTTCGTCGCTGTCAGTGGGCGGAGCCACCGGTGGGGGTGCGGCTGCGGGGGGCAGTGGGGCGGGAGGAGGAGGGGGCGTCGGTGTGGGCGGGGCTTCCGTCACCGTCGGCTTGGGCACATAATCTGACCGCTGCTTCTGTGCGAGAGCCACACAAACATCACACTCAGGCAACACACACACTGACATCAAGACCCCATGAAACCAGAGCCCCTGCTGATGCACTTCCTGTCCAGACAGGACATCCGGGGGGCGGGGCTACTGAAAGCCTTGTGCTTTTAATAACCTTCCATGATCACATGATGATGATGATGATGATGAAGGAAATCAACTTTCATTCTGCATTTGACTGATCATCGATTCTGATTATCACTGATGAGCTCAAAAACATCTGATTTCATGAGGTCTTTAACGCACAGATCAACAGTACTTCATAAATAACACTGATTAAATAACGTTCATCTGCACAGATGATACACACTGAACGTCCTGAAGACCAAAAAAAACATCATTTATTACGAGTGTTTCAAAATAATCCAGTTACCTCGTTTAACTCGCCCAGTAATTGCTTGAGAGAAAAATAAAGAGTGACATGAAAATGAAATTCAACACAACAAACACACACACAGCAAATAAAACACACACACACTCACGCACACACACACTCACACACACAGCAAATAAAACACACATATACACACACACACAGCAAATAAAACACACACACACACACAGCAAATAAAACACACACACACATACAGCAAATAAAACACACACACTCTCTCTCTAACACACACACTTTTTTTTTTTAATTGTGGGGACATTCTATAGGCGTAATGGTTTTTATACTGTACAAACCGTATTTTCTATCCCCCTACACTACCCCTACCCCTACACCTACCCATCACACACACACACACACACACACACACTACCCCTACCCCTAAACCTACCCATCACACACACACACACACACACACACACTACCCCTACCCCTAAACCTACCCATCACACACACACACTACCCCTACCCCTACACCTACCCATCACACACACACACACACACACTACCCCTACCCCTAAACCTACCCATCACACACACACACACACACACACACACTACCCCTACCCCTAAACCTACCCATCACACACACACACTACCCCTACCCCTAAACCTACCCATCACACACACACACACACACACACACTACCCCTACCCCTAAACCTACCCATCACACACACACACACACACACACACACACACTACCCCTACCCCTAAACCTACCCATCACACACACACACACACACACTACCCCTACCCCTAAACCTACCCATCACACACACACACACACACACACACACACACACACACACACACACACACACTACCCCTACCCCTAAACCTACCCATCACACACACACACACACAGACACACACACACACACACACACACACACTACCCCTAAACCTAGCCATCACACACACACACACAGTACCCCTACCCCTAAACCTACCCATCACACACACACACACACACACACACACACACACACACACACACACACACACACTACCCCTACCCCTAAACCTACCCATCACACACACACACACAGTACCCCTACCCCTAAACCTACCCATCACACACACACACACACACACACACACACACACACTACCCCTACCCCTAAACCTACCCATCACACACACACACACACACACACACACACACACACACACACACACACACACACACACACACTACCCCTACCCCTAAACCTATTCATCACACACACACACACACAGACACACACACACACACACACACACACTACCCCTAAACCTACCCATCACACACACACACAGTACCCCTACCCCTAAACCTACCCATCACACACACACACACACACACACACACACACACACTACCCCTACCCCTAAACCTACCCATCACACACACACACACAGTACCCCTACCCCTAAACCTACCCATCACACACACACACACACACACACACACACACACACACACACACACACTACCCCTACCTCTAAACCTACCCATCACACACACACACACACACACACACACACACACACACACACACACACACACACACTACCCCTACCCCTAAACCTACCCATCACACACACACACACACACACACACACACACACACACTACCCCTACCCCTAAACCTACCCATCACACACACACACACACACACACTACCCCTAAACCTACCCATCACACACACACACACACACACACACACACACACAGTACCCCTACCCCTAAACCTACCCATCACACACACACACACACACACACAAAAAAACTCATTCTGTATGATTTATAAGCCTTTTGAAAAATGGGGACATGGGTAATGTGCTCATAAGTCACCCTGTCCTTGTAATACCTGTGTCATACCCATGTCATTATACAAATTTGTGTCCTGATATGTCACAAAAACACGCACACACACACAGAAAATAAAACACACTCACTCACTCGCTCACTCACTCACTCACACACACAGCAAATAAAACACACACACACACACACACACTGACGCACACCCACACAACAAATAAAACACACACTCATGCACACACACACTCGTGCACACAGCAAATAAAACACACACACACACACTCACTCACACACAGCAAATAAAACACACACACACTCACGCACACACGCACGCACACACACACACATTCACACAGCAAATAAAACACACACACACTCTCTCTCACACACACACACACACACACACACACACACAGCTAATAAAACACACACACACACACGCACAGGAAGATAAACTGAACTAATGCAGGAAATCAAAACAAACTTAACACACACACACACACACACACACACGTTTACTAGATGAGGTCATTCCATAGACTTCTTCTGTTTTTATATGCAGCTCATTATGAATACTTCAACATATAACCCTAACCCTAATAGAAAACTTGCAGTTTTAAACTTTTAAATGCCGTATTTCCGCTATCATCCGTATTCTCATGCATCAAAGGTCAAACACACTTTAATTCTCTCCTAATCTCCACTGCAGCATCAGCTCTTTCCTCTCAGTGTCTGAAACGCTTCGTTCGGAGATTCAGCCTCTAAGCCCCGCCTCTCTGAGAGCTGCTCTGCTGTGATTGGTCAGAAAGCAAGCGCTCATTATCATATCTGAATCTCAGCTCTTGACACACAGTGATACGAACAGTAACGATGGCGTGGGTTTGACCGTCTCAATCTCAGCAGAAAACAGCGTCTTCTCCACATGAACAACACCAACCAAACTCTTCCAGTCTCAGAGACACTACAGTGTGTGAGGGCGGGGCAAAGAGACGCTGTTCAGCCAATCAGGACCAGAGCCGGGTATTATGCTAATTCAGAGACTGAATTACTGACGACTCATTTCAGTTCAGAATCGATTCTTTCTTTTAGGAGACAGTAACTTTATTTTCTCTTAAATACTTTTCAGAGCTTTTACATTCACACACAGCTCTATTACACACCGCATGATAGGGATGGAAAAGCATAATGAGGCACTAATAGGAGGTTTTGTCCCCAAAATATGGTTAAGTAGGTACAAACACACACACATGGGGAGATAAACTAACTAAACTAATGCAGGAAATCAAACAAACTGAACACACACACACTCGTTTACCTTAAATAACTCAAATTCCTTTTTTGGCATCATTAGCTTTAAGATGAACAGATGAACACAAACAATGATTGTATGATGTGTCAAAACAAAGGGATGAAGGCTGAGCGTGAGTATGGGCGGCACCTGTATGGTGTGGCTGTAGATGGGCTCCCCGCGGCCAGTCACGTCCACTGCCCTGCTGAGCTCCAGGATGTTGTTTGGCACGTATCCCGCAGCGCCCGCCCCGTTCCGCACCCTCCACCACTGCTTCCTGTCATCCAGCACCTGACGACCAATCAGACCAATCTGATGATCAATGCGTCACTACACCGCACACAAGCACAGCTCGCTCACGTCACATGGCGTACCTCCACCACCTCGTCTTTGACCACAGACAGCTCCGTGTTGTTTCTGGCCACAAAGTCATATTTGGATTTGGCAAAGTTTTTCAGCTGCGTCCTGCTGTGAGCCTCCAGATTCCTGGAGAGAAAATATCCATGAACCTCCACAAATGAGACGCACTTACACTGAAAACAAACAAGCTTCTTCCTCAGGGTTTCTGTCTTATTTTACAGCACAAATATCTAAAAATTCTATTAAAAGATTTAAATATCGGTCGTTTTGTTTATTAAAACATTTAAATATCGGTTGTTTTGTTCTATTAAAAGATTCAAATATCGGTTGTTTTGTTTATTAAAAGATTCAAATATCGGTTGTTTTGTTCTATTAAGAGATTTAAATATCAGTCGTTTTGTTCTATTAAAAGATTCAAATATCGGTTGTTTTGTTCTATTAAGAGATTTAAATATCGGTCGTTTTGTTCTATTAAAAGATTAAAATATCGGTTGTTTTGTTCTATTAAGAGATTTAAATATCGGTTGTTTTGTTTATTAAAAGATTCAAATATCGGTTGTTTTGTTCTATTAAGAGATTTAAATATCGGTCGTTTTGTTCTATTAAAAGATTAAAATATCGGTTGTTTTGTTCTATTAAGAGACTTAAATATCGGTCGTTTTGTTTATTAAAAGATTTAAATATTGGTTGTTTTGTTCTATTAAAAGATTCAAATACCGGTCGTTTTGTTCTATAAAGAGATTTAAATATCGGTTGTTTTGCTCTATTAAGAGATTTAAATATCGGTTGTTTTGTTTATTAAAAGATTTAAATATCGGTTGTTTTGTTCTATTAAAAGATTCAAATATCGGTTGTTTTGTTCTATTAAAAGATTCAAATATCGGTTGTTTTGTTCTATTAAGAGATTTAAATATCGGTTGTTTTGTTTATTAAAAGATTCAAATATCGGTTGTTTTGTTTATTAAAAACGGACTGGCTTACCCGACCGCCTGCTAGCTGTCTCACGTCACAGAAGTCAGATAAATCCCAGCACATAGAGACTCTTTCACCTAGATATTATCACATAGAGACTGTGTCTGTTCCACGAATTAGTAAATACAAAAAACCATCAAAATCATTCAACGGTAAAAATTTAATTGATGTCCAACAAATAAATAACAGATATAATACAGATGATCAAATGATAAAGCTCGGGTTGCTGAATATTCGATCCCTTTCCTCAAAAGCGCTTATTGTTAATGATATGATTACAGATCATAACCTAGATGTGCTGTGTTTGACAGAAACCTGGCTAAAACCTGACGATTACATTACTTTAAATGAGTCCACCCCCCAAGATTATTGTTATAAACACGAGCCACGTCTGAAAGGTAAAGGGGGAGGTGTTGCTGTAATTTATAATAATATCTTCAGTATTACTCACAAGTCTAGTTTCAAATATAATTCCTTTGAAGTTTTGGTGCTTTATGTAACGTTATGTAGTGAAATCGATAAATCCCGTTTGACATTTCTGCTGGCTACTGTATATAGGCCACCAGGGCACCATACAGACTTTACCAGAGAATTTGCTGATTTTCTATCAGAGTTAGTACTGGCTGCAGATAAAGCCCTAATTGTTGGTGATTTTAATATCCATGTAGACAATGAAAAAGACGCACTGGGATTGGCATTTAGAGACATTCTAAACTCTATTGGAGTAAGGCAACACGTGTCAGGACCCACTCATCGCCGTAATCATACGTTAGACCTAATACTGTCACATGGAATAAATGTTGATACCATTGAAATTCTGCAGCAGAGCGATGACATCTCAGATCATTACCTAGTATCATGTACACTTAATTTAGCAAAGGCTGCAAAGCCGTCCCCTCGCTTTAAATATGGCAGGACTATCACTGCTGCGACTAAAGATTTCTTTGTAAATAATCTTCCTCATCAGTTTCATCTCCTCAGCATCCCAGATAGCCTAGAGGAACTCGATGTTGCAACAGAAACTATTGACTCTCTCTTTTCCAGCACTTTAGACACAGTTGCTCCCCGGCGCTTAAAGAAGATTAAAGAAAACAGTCCAACGCCGTGGTACAATGAGCACACCCGGGCCCTTAAAACAGCAGCCAGAAAAATGGAGCGCAGCTGGAAGAAAACAAAACTAGAAGTTTTTCTCATTTCGTGGAAAGAGAGCATGATTGCATACAGAAAGGCCCTAAAAACTGCTAGATCTGCTTATTTCTCGACTCTCTTAGAAGAAAACAAACACAACCCTAGGTATTTATTCGATACAGTGGCTAAATTAACCAAAGATAAAGCTTCACCTTCTGATGTTTGTAAACAGCACAGCAGTAATGACTTTATGAACTTCTTTACCTGTAAGATTGATAATATTAGGAAAAAAATTATAACCATGCAGCCGTCTACTACAGTATCACATCAGACAGTGCATTGTAGTGTCACTGAGGAAAAATTACATTCATTCACTTCTATAGGAGAAGAAGAATTGGCTAAACTTGTTAAATCATCAAAATCAACAACATGTATGCTCGACCCCATACCGACTAAACTACTAAAAGAGATGCTTCCAGAGGTCATAGATCTTCTCCTTAATATCATTAATTCATCCTTGACATTAGGATATGTACCGAAAACTTTTAAGTTGGCTATTATTAAACCACTTATTAAAAAACCGCAACTTGATCCTACAAAATTAGTCAATTACAGGCCAATCTCAAATCTACCCTTTCTGTCAAAAATACTAGAAAAGGCAGTGTCCTCACAATTATGCTCCTTTTTAGAAAGAAATGGTATCTGTGAGGATTTCCAGTCAGGATTTAGACCGTATCATAGTACTGAGACTGCTCTCATCAGAGTAACAAATGATTTACTCTTATCATCCGATCGTGGTTGTATATCTCTATTAGTGTTACTCGATCTTAGCGCTGCATTCGATACTATCGACCACAATATTCTTTTGAATAGACTCGAAAATTATGTTGGCATTAGTGGAACTTCATTGGCATGGTTTAAATCATACTTATCTGACCGTTATCAGTTTGTAGCAGTAAATGAAGAGATGTCACACCGAACACAAGTTCAGTATGGAGTACCGCAGGGCTCAGTGCTAGGACCGTTGCTTTTCACCCTGTACATGCTACCACTGGGAGATATTATCAGGAAGCATGGTGTTAATTTTCATTGTTATGCTGACGATACTCAGCTCTATATTTCTTCACGCCCTGACGAAACTTACCAATTCACAAGATTAACAGAATGCATAGCTGATATTAAAAATTGGATGACTAGTAATTTCCTGCAACTTAATTCAGAAAAAACTGAATTTTTAATCATTGGACAAAAAAACTCCACAAGTAGTAACCTAGAATACTGTCTAACACTCGATGGCTGCTCTGTCAAGTCCTCGTCGTCAGTTAGGAACCTGGGTGTGCTCTTTGATACCAATCTCTCATTTGAAAGCCACGTTTCTAGCATCTGTAAAACTGCATTCTACCATCTTAAAAATATATCTAAATTACGGCGCATGCTTTCAATGCAAAATGCTGAACAGTTAGTTCATGCGTTCATGACCTCAAGGCTAGATTATTGTAATGCTCTACTGGGTGGTTGCCCTGCCCGCTTAATAAATAAACTGCAGCTGGTCCAAAACGCAGCAGCTCGAGTTCTTACTAGAACCAGGAAGTATGACCATATTAGCCCGGTTCTTTCAACACTGCATTGGCTCCCTATTAAACATCGTATACATTTTAAAATCTTGCTGATTACTTACAAAGCACTAAATGGTTTAGCGCCCCAGTACTTGAGCGAGCTCTTAACGCATTATACTCCATCACGTTTATTGCGGTCTCAAAATTCTGGCCAGTTGATAATACCTAGAATATCAAAATCAACTGCAGGCGGTCGGTCCTTTTCCTATTTAGCACCTAAACTCTGGAACAGTCTTCCTAGTATTGTTCGGGAAGCAGACACACTCTGTCAGTTTAAATCTAGACTAAAAACACATCTCTTTACTATGGCATACACATAAAACATTTTTAATTTCTATTATTCAAATCAGTTAAATGATTGTTTTAGGCTGCAATAACTAGGTCAGCCGGAACCGGGAACACTTCCCATAACACCTGATGTACTCGTTACATCATAAGAAGAATGGCATCTACGCTAATGTTAGTCTCTCTGTTTATCCCGAGGTTTACTGCAGTCGGCCGGATCCGGGCCGTATCCAGACCAGATGGTGGACCTTAGCCTGGACATGACGACCATATCCCTGAAGTGTCTGTAGAGACAATAGTGTCAATTAAACTCCCCCCTGTAAATGCCGCATCGACACGACATCCTAATTAAACCCGTCCCCGGCGTGACAACTCCAATCTTTCGAATAATCCTACGAATATCTATTTATCTAATATGACTTCTGACCTGTAATGTTGCCAGAATCATAATCATACACTATTTGTTCGTCGGCCAGAGGAGAACTGGCACCCCGACTGAGCCTGGTTTCTCCCAAGGTTTTTTTTCTCCATTCTGGCCCTGAAGGAGTTTTGGTTCCTTGCCACCGTCGCCTTTGGCTTTTGGCTTGCTCAGTTGGGGACACCTAAATTTCAATTATATTACTGATCCGCCCGCATTGACACTATATGATAATTGAAATGAGCTGGATGACATCACCGTTTTCTCCAGAGCGGCTGTACAGCCGAATCAAATTCCGTTGCATTATTTTCCTGTTACCACTGTGAAGCTGCTTTGAAACAATTGCCATTGTAAAAAGCGCTATATAAATAAAGGTGATTTGATTTGATTTGATTAAAAGATTCAAATATCGGTTGTTTTGTTCTATTAAAAGATTCAAATATCGGTTGTTTTGTTCTATTAAGAGATTTAAATATCAGTCGTTTTGTTCTATTAAAAGATTCAAATATCGCTTGTTTTGTTTATTAAAAGATTTAAATATCGGTTGTTTTGTTTATTAAAAGATTTAAATATCAGTCGTTTTGTTCTATTAAAAGATTCAAATATCGGTTGTTTTGTTTATTAAAAGATTCAAATATCGGTTGTTTTGTTCTATTAAAAGATTCAAATA
This sequence comes from Coreius guichenoti, assembly GCA_039654105.1. Classification (NCBI taxonomy): domain Eukaryota; kingdom Metazoa; phylum Chordata; class Actinopteri; order Cypriniformes; family Gobionidae; genus Coreius; species Coreius guichenoti. The sequence goes on along the minus strand of CM077182.1, from coordinate 253,712 downwards.
TCGGTTGTTTTGTTTATTAAAAGATTCAAATATCGGTTGTTTTGTTCTATTAAAAGATTCAAAAATCGGTCATTTTGTTCTATTAAGAGATTTAAATATCGGTTGTTTTGTTCTATTAAGGGGGACCTATTATGCAAAATTCACTTTTATAAGGTGCTTCAACACAGATGTGTGTAAACAACCAGCCTATAATGGTAAAAATCCTCCCCACTTTTGTTATAATCCCCATCAAATCATTATCAATCTCTCATATTTCCCTCTACTCCTGCGTAAGAGTAGGGAAGCCCCGCCCATGACTGTTGCTGATTGGTCCTTTTAGCATAGACACGCCCCTGAGTGAGAAGCACAGAGATGCCATTTCTGTTTACTCGCTGTGTCAGCGCTCGAGTATTACAATGTGTGCGCCAAAAACATTACTAATGTTCTGTTGATGAACCAGCGAACATGAACGGCTGCTCCACAACTGCGTATTTCTGACATTTTGGCTGAGTGAGATTGGCCTGTTTTGTTGTTGATGGAGTATCTGAAGCTCATGTAAAGGATCCACCCTCTTCTGGAAGGGGGGTGGGGAGCAGCAGCTCATTTGCATTTAAAGGGACACACACAAAAACGGCGCGTTTTTGCTCACACCCAAATAGAGGCAAATTTGACAAGCTATAATAAATGATCTGGGGGTATTTTGAGCTGAAACTTCACACACACATTGTGGGGACACCAGAGATTTATATTACATCTCATGAAAAGGGGCATGATGTGTCCCCTTTAAGATATTTAAACATCAGTTGGTTTTGCTCTATTTATTCTATTAAATGTATTTTGATTTAAGGAGGTTTAGATATTTGTGCTGGAAAACAAGACAGAAACATTGAGGAAGAACATCTTAAACACATATTCGCTCTTTAAATGCTGAATCTACTGATGAATGGCGTTTTTGACCGCTGCCGCCGTGGAGGAGCGTCTCAGAGCTGGAGAACGAGATGGGAAGAGAGTCTTTACTCCATCTGAAGACGGTTAACAGACTGAGAGTTCAGGTCAGAGATGAGAGTTTATTAGAAAGCCCCAGAAAGCCCCAGAACAGAAGCGTATGCGGTGAGCCGGTTCTCCAGGGCGTGCGGTGCGGCCGCTCGTACCCAGGTGGGTTTTACCTATCTACATGACGGCTGACCGCCTGTTTAAAAGCAGCCATGGCCATGTCTGGCTCCAGCAGGTGCAAACGCTTGTAAGAAGTGTTACTGTAGCCGTACCCGTCCGCGGAGCTGAAGTCCTGGACCACCGGCTGCTGTCGGAGAAAAAACACTTTCACTTCAGTAAAATCAAGCAAACGTCACACTGTGAGGTTTAAAGGAGAAAGTGCAGCTCACGTCGAGCGGCGGTCCGTCTCTCGGTCTCTGGACCTCGGTCTGTGCCGCGCTGAGCCTCTCTGCCAGCTGAGCCACGTCCTGCTCGCGCGACACCAGCACCGGCGGCTCCCAGCCATCCCGGAAACGTAGCGTGTGCGGAGGGAACGGGTGATCCTTCGGCCACTCCAACCTCAAGACAAGAGGAGTCACGCTTATTCAGTGCTTTCACAATCCTTTCAAAGCAGCGTTACAGAAAGACATGCCTCACATTTTAGAGCTGGGTGATATGATGATATATAACAATGATATGATTAATCCTCCAGATTTAGATCTAAATATATTGAATTTATAATGTTCTCTATCATATATATATCAGTGTTGCAGTGTCTGGTTTTTTCGTCAATCAACCAATTTAAATATCGGTCGGTTTGTTCTATTAAGAGATTTAAATGTTGGTCAGTTTGTCTGATGCTCGGACACACGCCTGACATTCAAAAGTAATTAAAGTAATAGTCAGTTTTGTTCTAAGCAAGAGTAATTCTCAAAAAGCATCAGTGAAGAAACGATTGTTTGTCTTAGCGAGTATGATTCACCCAGCAGAC
>CM077182.1:231865-243770 GCA_039654105.1 Coreius guichenoti | reverse complement strand
CTGCAAACAAAACTCAACTCGCAAGCAAAGATTTTAGACCCGCATAAATTAAAACGGAGCAAAGTGTGTGTGTGTGTGTGTGTGTGTGAGTGAGAGTTTTATATCCTGCGAACTCCATGTTGAGTGTGTGTCACAGTCGTTTCATCATCTCTCTCTCGTGTGTGTGTGACAGACGTGACGAGTCCCTGCGCGCTAAAGAACGGCGGATGTTCCCATCTGTGTCTGCTGTCTCCGGTCAAACCCTATTATCAGTGCGCCTGTCCGACGGGCGTCCGGCTGCTGGACAACAACAAGAGCTGCAGAGACGGTGAGACACACACACACACACACACACACACACACACACACCTGCTATGCTATGTTATCTGTCTAACCCTCTCAGAAACTAGATTTCAGGTCTATAAATTCCAGTGTATAAATGTGTTCTGCTTGATTTTCTGATCCACATCAGTATGTTGACTCTTGTATCGATCGGATCCCAAACACACACACACACACTAACCGCTCGAGGGTTACCATCCGCCGGTTGCCATGGTAACGTGTGATCCCGTGTTTCTGCCTCATTTCCTCCAATCGGAGCGAGTCACGTGACTGCAGCTGTCTGTCTGCTCTGAGTGAGGTGTGTGTGTGTGTGTGTGTGTGTTTGCTCTGAGTGAGGTGTGTGTGTGTGTGTGTGTGTGTGTGTGTGTGCTCTGAGTGAGGTGTGTGTGTGTCTGCTCTGAGTGAGGTGTGTGTCTGCTCTGAGTGAGGTGTGTGTGTGTGTGTCTGCTCTGAGTGAGGTGTGTGTCTGCTCTGAGTGAGGTGTGTGTCTGCTCTGAGTGAGGTGTGTGTGTGTGTGTGTGTGTGTCTGCTCTGAGTGAGGTGTGTGTGTGTGTGTCTGCTCTGAGTGAGGTGTGTGTGTGTGTGTTTGCTCTGAGTGAGGTGTGTGTGTGTGTGTGTGTCTGCTCTGAGTGAGGTGTGTGTGTGTGTGTGTGTGTGTGTCTGCTCTGAGTGAGGTGTGTGTGTGTGTGTCTGCTCTGAGTGAGGTGTGTGTGTGTGTCTGCTCTGAGTGAGGTGTGTGTGTGTGTCTGCTCTGAGTGAGGTGTGTGTGTGTGTCTGCTCTGAGTGAGGTGTGTGTGTGTGTCTGCTCTGAGTGAGGTGTGTGTGTGTGTCTGCTCTGAGTGAGGTGTGTGTGTGTGTGTGTGTGTGTGTGTCTGCTCTGAGTGAGGTGTGTGTGTGTGTGTGTCTGCTCTGAGTGAGGTGTGTGTGTGTGTGTCTGCTCTGAGTGAGGTGTGTGTGTGTGTGTCTGCTCTGAGTGAGGTGTGTGTGTGTGTCTGCTCTGAGTGAGGTGTGTGTGTGTGTCTGCTCTGAGTGAGGTGTGTGTGTGTGTGTGTGTCTGCTCTGAGTGAGGTGTGTGTGTGTGTGTGTGTGTCTGCTCTGAGTGAGGCGTGTGTGTGTGTGTGTGTGTGTGTGTGTGTCTGCTCTGAGTGAGGCGTGTGTGTGTGTGTGTCTGCTCTGAGTGAGGTGTGTGTGTGTGTGTGTGTGTGTGTGTGTGTCTGCTCTGAGTGAGGTGTGTGTGTGTGTGTGTCTGCTCTGAGTGAGGTGTGTGTCTGCTCTGAGTGAGGTGTGTGTGTGTGTGTGTGTCTGCTCTGAGTGAGGTGTGTCTGCTCTGAGTGAGGTGTGTGTGTGTGTGTCTGTCTGTCTGCTCTGAGTGAGGTGTGTCTGCTCTGAGTGAGGTGTGTGTGTGTGTCTGTCTGTCTGTCTGCTCTGAGTGAGGTGTGTGTGTGTGTCTGTCTGCTCTGAGTGAGGTGTGTGTGTGTCTGTCTGCTCTGAGTGAGGTGTGTGTGTGTGTCTGTCTGCTCTGAGTGAGGTGTGTGTGTGTCTGTCTGCTCTGAGTGAGGTGTGTGTGTGTGTCTGTCTGCTCTGAGTGAGGTGTGTGTGTGTGTCTGTCTGCTCTGAGTGAGGTGTGTGTGTGTGTCTGTCTGCTCTGAGTGAGGTGTGTGTGTGTGTCTGTCTGCTCTGAGTGAGGTGTGTGTGTGTCTGTCTGCTCTGAGTGAGGTGTGTGTGTGTCTGTCTGCTCTGAGTGAGGTGTGTGTGTGAGTGTCTGTCTGCTCTGAGTGAGGGGTGTGTGTGAGTGTCTGTCTGCTCTGAGTGAGGGGTGTGTGTGTGTGTGTGTGTCTGTCTGCTCTGAGTGAGGTGTGTGTGTGTGTGTGTGTGTGTGTGTGAGAGTGTCTGCTCTGAGTGAGGGGTGTGTGTGTGTGTGTGTCTGTCTGCTTTGAGTGTGTGTATGTGTGAGTGTCTGTCTGCTCTGAGTGAGGTGTGTGTGTGTGTGTGTCTGTCTGCTCTGAGTGAGGTGTGTGTGTGTGTGTGTGTGTGTATGTGTGAGTGTCTGTCTGCTCTGAGTGAGGTGTGTGTGTGTGTGTGTCTGTCTGCTCTGAGTGAGGTGTGTGTGTGTGTGTGTGTGTGTCTGTCTGCTTTGAGTGTGTGTATGTGTGAGTGTCTGTCTGCTCTGAGTGAGGGGTGTGTGTGAGAGTGTCTGTCTGCTTTGTGTGTGTGTGTGTGTGTGTGAGAGTGTCTGTCTGCTTTGAGTGTGTGTGTGTGTGTGAGTGTCTGTCTGCTCTGAGTGAGGTGTGTGTGTGTGTGTCTGCTCTGAGTGAGGGGTGTGTGTGTGTGTGTCTGTCTGCTTTGAGTGTGTGTGTGTGTATATGTGTGAGTGTCTGTCTGCTTTGTGTGTGTGTGTGTGAGAGTGTCTGTCTGCTCTGAGTGAGGTGAGTGTGTGTGTGTGTGTGTGAGATTGTCTGTCTGCTCTGAGTGAGGTGAGTGTGTGTGTGTGTGTGTGTGTGTGTGTGAGAGTGTCTGTCTGCTCTGAGTGAGTGTGTGTGTGTGTGTGTGTGTGTGTGTGTGAGAGTGTCTGTCTGCTCTGAGTGAGTGTGTGTGTGTGTGTGTGTGTGTGTGTGTGTGTGTGTGAGAGTGTCTGTCTGCTTTGAGTGTGTGTGTATGTGTGTGTGTGTATGTGTGAGTGTGTGTGTGTGTGTGTGTGTGTGTGTGAGTGTCTGTCTGCTTTGAGTGTGTGTGTGTGTGTGTGTGTGTGTGTGTGAGAGTGTCTGTCTGCTCTGAGTGAGGTGTGTGTGTGTGTGTGTGAGAGTGTCTGTCTGCTTTGAGTGTGTGTGTGTGTCTGCTTTGAGTGTGTGTGTGTGAGAGTGTCTGTCTGCTTTGTGTGTGTGTGTGTGTGGGAGAGTGTCTGTCTGCTTTGTGTGTGTGTGTGTGTGTGTGAGAGTGTCTGTCTGCTTTGAGTGTGTGTGTGAGAGTGTCTGTTTGCTCTGAGTGAGGTGAGTGTGTGTGTGTGTGTGTGTGTGAGATTGTCTGTCTGCTCTGAGTGAGGTGAGTGTGTGTGTGTGTGTGTGTGTGTGTGTGTGTGTGTGTGTGTGTGTGTGAGAGTGTCTGTCTGCTCTGAGTGAGGTGTGTGTGTGTGTGTGTGAGTGTCTGTCTGCTCTGAGTGAGGTGTGTGTGTGTCTGCTCTGAGTGAGGGGTGTGTGTGTGTGTGTGTCTGTCTGCTTTGAGTGTGTGTATGTGTGAGTGTCTGTCTGCTCTGAGTGAGGTGTGTGTGTGTGTGTGTCTGTCTGCTCTGAGTGAGGTGTGTGTGTGTGTGTGTGTGTGTATGTGTGAGTGTCTGTCTGCTCTGAGTGAGGTGTGTGTGTGTGTGTGTCTGTCTGCTCTGAGTGAGGTGTGTGTGTGTGTGTGTGTGTGTCTGTCTGCTTTGAGTGTGTGTATGTGTGAGTGTCTGTCTGCTCTGAGTGAGGGGTGTGTGTGAGAGTGTCTGTCTGCTTTGTGTGTGTGTGTGTGTGTGTGAGAGTGTCTGTCTGCTTTGAGTGTGTGTGTGTGTGTGAGTGTCTGTCTGCTCTGAGTGAGGTGTGTGTGTGTGTGTCTGCTCTGAGTGAGGGGTGTGTGTGTGTGTGTCTGTCTGCTTTGAGTGTGTGTGTGTGTATATGTGTGAGTGTCTGTCTGCTTTGTGTGTGTGTGTGTGAGAGTGTCTGTCTGCTCTGAGTGAGGTGAGTGTGTGTGTGTGTGTGTGAGATTGTCTGTCTGCTCTGAGTGAGGTGAGTGTGTGTGTGTGTGTGTGAGAGTGTCTGTCTGCTCTGAGTGAGGTGTGTGTGTGTGTGAGTGTCTGTCTGCTCTGAGTGAGGTGTGTGTGTGTCTGCTCTGAGTGAGGGGTGTGTGTGTGTGTGTGTGTGTCTGTCTGCTTTGAGTGTGTGTATGTGTGAGTGTCTGTCTGCTCTGAGTGAGGTGTGTGTGTGTGTGTGTGTGTGTGTCTGTCTGCTCTGAGTGAGGTGTGTGTGTGTGTGTGTGTGTGTGTGTGTGTGTGTGTGTGAGTGTCTGTCTGCTCTGAGTGAGGGGTGTGTGTGAGAGTGTCTGTCTGCTTTGTGTGTGTGTGTGTGTGTGTGTGTGAGAGTGTCTGTCTGCTTTGAGTGTGTGTGTGTGTGTGAGTGTCTGTCTGCTCTGAGTGAGGTGTGTGTGTGTGTGTCTGCTCTGAGTGAGGGGTGTGTGTGTGTGTCTGTCTGCTTTGAGTGTGTGTGTGTGTGTATGTGTGAGTGTCTGTCTGCTCTGAGTGAGGTGTGTGTGTGTGTGTGTGTGTGTGTGTGTGTGTGTCTGTCTGCTCTGAGTGAGGTGTGTGTATGTGTGTATGTGTGTGTGTGTGTGTGTGAGTGTCTGTCTGCTCTGAGTGAGTGTGTGTGTGTGTGTGTGTGTCAGTGTCTGTCTTCTTTGAGTGTGTGTGTGTGAGTGTCTGTCTGCTTTGAGTGTGTGTGTGTGTGTGTGTGAGTGTCTGTCTGCTCTGAGTGAGTGTGTGTGTGTGTGTGAGAGTGTCTGTCTGCTCTGAGTGAGTGTGTGTGTGTGTGTGTGTGTGTGTGTGTGTGTGTGTGTGTGTGTGTGAGTGTCTGTTTGCTCTGAGTGAGGTGTGTGTGTGTGAGAGTGTCTGTCTGCTTTGTGTGTGTGTGTGTGTGTGTGTGTGTGTGTGTCTGCTTTGAGTGTGTGTGTGTGTGTGAGAGTGTCTGTCTGCTTTGTGTGTGTGTGTGAGTGTCTGTCTGCTTTGAGTGTGTGTGTGTGTGTGTGTGTGAGTGTCTGTCTGCTTTGAGTGTGTGTGTGTGTGTGTGTGTGAGTGTCTGTCTGCTCTGAGTGAGGTGTGTGTGTGAGAGTGTCTGTCTGCTTTGAGTGTGTGTGTCTGTGTGAGTGTCTGTCTGCTTTGAGTGTGTGTGTGTGTGAGTGTCTGTCTGCTCTGAGTGAGGTGTGTGTGTGTGAGAGTGTCTGTCTGCTCTGAGTGAGGTGTGTGTGTGTGTGAGTGAGAGTGTCTGTCTGCTTTGAGTGTGTGTGTGTGTGTGTGTGTGTGTGTGTGTGTGTGTGTGTGAGAGTGTCTGTCTGCTTTGAGTGTGTGTGTGTGTGAGAGTGTCTGTCTGCTTTGAGTGTGTGTGTGTGAGAGTGTCTGTCTGCTTTGAGTGTGTGTGTGTGAGAGTGTCTGTCTGCTTTGAGTGTGTGTGTGTGTGTGAGTGTCTGTCTGCTTTGAGTGTGTGTGTGTGTGTGTGAGTGTCTGTCTGCTTTGAGTGTGTGTGTGTGTGTGTCTGTCTGCTCTGAGTGAGGTGTGTGTGTGTGTGAGAGTGTCTGTCTGCTCTGAGTGTGTGAGTGAGAGTGTCTGTCTGCTTTGAGTGTGTGTGTGAGAGTGTCTGTCTGCTTTGTGTGTGTGTGTGTGTGTGTGTGTGTGAGAGTGTCTGTCTGCTCTGAGTGAGGTGTGTGTGTGAGTGTCTGTCTGCTTTGAGTGTGTGTGTGTGTGTGAGTGTCTGTCTGCTTTGAGTGTGTGTGTGTGTGTGTGAGTGTCTGTCTGCTTTGTGTGTGTGTGTGTGTGTGTGAGTGTCTGTCTGCTTTGAGTGTGTGTGTGTGTGTGTGAGTGTCTGTCTGCTCTGAGTGTGTGTGTGTGTGTGTGAGTGTCTGTCTGCTTTGAGTGTGTGTGTGTGTGTGTGAGTGTCTGTCTGCTCTGAGTGAGGTGTGTGTGTGTGAGTGTCTGTCTGCTTTGAGTGTGTGTGTGTGTGTGTGTGTGTGAGTGTCTGTCTGCTCTGAGTGAGGTGTGTGTGTGTGTGAGTGTCTGTCTGCTTTGAGTGTGTGTGTGTGTGTGTGAGTGTCTGTCTGCTTTGAGTGTGTGTGTGTGTGTGTGAGTGTCTGTCTGCTCTGAGTGAGGTGTGTGTGAGTGAGAGTGTCTGTCTGCTCTGAGTGAGGTGTGTGTGTGAGTGAGAGTGTGTGTCTGCTTTGTGTGTGTGTGTGTGTGTGTGTGTGTGTGAGAGTGTCTGTCTGCTTTGTGTGTGTGTGTGTGTGTGAGAGAGTGTCTGTCTGCTTTGAGTGTGTGTGTGTGTGTGTGAGAGAGTGTCTGTCTGCTTTGAGTGTGTGTGTGTGTGTGAGAGAGTGTCTGTCTGCTTTGAGTGTGTGTGTGTGTGTGTGTGTGTGTGTGTGTGTGTGTGTGAGAGAGTGTCTGTCTGCTTTGAGTGTGTGTGTGTGTGTGTGAGAGAGTGTCTGTCTGCTTTGAGTGTGTGTGTGTGTGTGAGAGAGTGTCTGTCTGCTTTGAGTGTGTGTGTGTGTGTGTGTGTGTGTGTGTGTGTGTGTGTGTGTGTGTGTGTGAGAGAGTGTCTGTCTGCTTTGAGTGAGGTGAGTGTGTGTGAATGAGTGATCTTCACCGTTTGAATATGTTTGGCTGAAAGAGGCTCGTTTGTAAGGCCTTTTGTTTGCGCGGCCCCCCCTACAGCACGGCCTGATGGGAGATCGCCTCATCTTCAGCCGCTCTGACTGTGATTGAACACGTTTAACAGCCGAGACACTGCAGGAACCAGTGTTTCTCATGCTCCGCTCAGCTGTGAGCTCTACAGTGGATAGAAAACACATTTAAGTCTTGATTTTATTGCAATTTATTGATTCGCGTCTTTAAAAGGCGGTGAGTTTGAGTCAGAAATCTGTACTTTACAGTTTTATTCATTTCTAAATTCTGAATTCATTTATCCCTGTGAATGTAATTTTCTGGCCGATTTGCAAGCTTGTTTGGTCTGAGCACTGACCTCTTGACCTCTGACCCTCACCAGGTGCCACTCAGCTGCTGCTTCTGGCCCGACGCACGGACCTGCGGCAAATCTCTCTGGACACTCCGGACTTCACCGACATCGTGCTGCAGGCCGACGACATCCGGCACGCCATCGCCATCGACTACGACCCGGTGGATGGACACATCTACTGGACAGATGACGAGGTGCGGGCCATACGCCGGTCCTATCTGGACGGCAGCGACGCACAGTTTGTGGTGACCTCGCAGGTGAACCACCCAGACGGGATCGCGGTGGACTGGATCGCACGCAATCTGTACTGGACCGACACTGGCACGGACCGGATCGAGGTGACCCGGCTGAACGGCACCATGAGGAAGATCCTGATATCAGAGGAGCTGGACGAGCCCAGAGCCATCGTGCTGGACCCCGTGGCCGGGTGAGACGCGCTCCGTCTGTGATTGGTCGGTTCACACCTCAGCTAGACGGCTGTAATCAGCCCTGAATGACAATCATCTTTAGTGCTCATTCATAGCTTCACGACTACTTTTCCTTCTTTTGTAAACTTGTTTTTGCTAGTTTTAATCTTCATGTTTTTCCCCTAATGTTACACAAGCTTCAGTGAAACTTTATTTAATGAGGTTCTTTTAAAGCAGGGGTTTTCAAATTAAATTGGGTTCTGAGGAAAAGTTTAGAGAGAAAACTGAGTGAAAAATGTAATAAAAGATGAAAGTAACTAACTAAACAAATAAATACATGAATAAAAATAGACTGTGGACGATCGCATCCGGGGGTCCGTCCGTCCTTCTCACGGGGACGATCGTGTCTGGGGGTCCGTCCGTCGGTCTCACGGGGAAGATCGCATCCGGGGGTCCGTCCGTCCGTCCGTCCGTCTCAAGTGGGTCTGTCCGTCTCAAGGGGGTCCGTCCGTCCGTCTCAAGGGGGTCCGTCCGTCCGTCCGTCTCAAGGGGGTCCGTCCGTCCGTCCGTCCGTCTCAAGGGGGTCCGTCCGTCCGTCCGTCTCAAGGGGGTCCGTCCGTCCATCCGTCCGTCTCAAGGGGGTCCGTCCGTCCGTCTCAAGTGGGTCCGTCCGTCCGTCCGTCGGTCTCAAGAGGGTCCGTCCGTCCGTCCGTCGGTCTCAAGGGGGTCCATCCGTCCGTCCGTCGGTCTCAAGGGGGTACGTCCGTCCGTCGGTCTCAAGGGGGTCCGTCCGTCCGTCGGTCTCAAGGGGGTCCGTCCGTCCGTCGGTCTCAAGGGGGTCCGTCCGTCCGTCCGTCGGTCTCAAGGGGGTCCGTCCGTCCGTCCGTCGGTCTCAAGGGGGTCCGTCCGTCCGTCCGTCGGTCTCAAGGGGGTCCGTCCGTCCGTCGGTCTCAAGGGGGTCCGTCCGTCCGTCGGTCTCAAGGGGGTCCGTCCGTCCGTCCGTCGGTCTCAAGGGGGTCCGTCCGTCCGTCGGTCTCAAGGGGGTCCATCCGTCCGTCTCAAGGGGGTCCGTCCGTCCGTCTCAAGGGGGTCCGTCCGTCCATCCGTCCGTCTCAAGGGGGTCCGTCCGTCCGTCTCAAGTGGGTCCGTCCGTCCGTCCGTCCGTCGGTCTCAAGGGGGTCCGTCCGTCCGTCCGTCGGTCTCAAGGGGGTCCGTCCGTCCGTCCGTCGGTCTCAAGGGGGTCCGTCCGTCCGTCGGTCTCAAGGGGGTCCATCCGTCCGTCTCAAGGGGGTCCGTCCGTCCGTCTCAAGGGGGTCCGTCCGTCCATCCGTCCGTCTCAAGGGGGTCCGTCCGTCCGTCTCAAGTGGGTCCGTCCGTCCGTCCGTCCGTCGGTCTCAAGGGGGTCCGTCCGTCCGTCCGTCGGTCTCAAGGGGGTCCGTCCGTCCGTCCGTCGGTCTCAAGGGGGTCCGTCCGTCCGTCCGTCCGTCTCAAGGGGGTCCGTCCGTCGGTCTCAAGGGGGTCCGTCCGTCCGTCCGTCGGTCTCAAGGGGGTCCGTCCGTCCGTCGGTCTCAAGGGGGTCCGTCCGTCCGTCCGTCGGTCTCAAGGGGGTCCGTCCGTCCGTCTGTCGGTCTCAAGGGGGTCCGTCCGTCTGTCGGTCTCAAGGGGGTCCGTCCGTCCATCCGTCCGTCTCAAGGGGGTCCGTCCGTCCGTCTCAAGTGGGTCCGTCCGTCCGTCCGTCGGTCTCAAGGGGGTCCGTCCGTCCGTCCGTCGGTCTCAAGGGGGTCCGTCCGTCCGTCTCAAGTGGGTCCGTCCGTCCGTCCGTCCGTCCGTCGGTCTCAAGGGGGTCCGTCCGTCCGTCCGTCGGTCTCAAGGGGGTCCGTCCGTCCGTCCGTCGGTCTCAAGGGGGTCCGTCCGTCCGTCCGTCGGTCTCAAGGGGGTCCGTCCGTCCGTCCGTCGGTCTCAAGGGGGTCCGTCCGTCTCAAGGGGGTCCGTCCGTCCGTCGGTCTCAAGGGGGTCCGTCCGTCCGTCTGTCGGTCTCAAGGGGGTCCGTCCGTCCGTCTGTCGGTCTCAAGGGGGTCCGTCCGTCCGTCTGTCGGTCTCAAGGGGGTCCGTCCGTCTGTCGGTCTCAAGGGGGTCCGTCCGTCCATCCGTCCGTCTCAAGGGGGTCCGTCCGTCCGTCTCAAGTGGGTCCGTCCGTCCGTCCGTCCGTCGGTCTCAAGGGGGTCCGTCCGTCCGTCGGTCTCAAGGGGGTCCGTCCGTCCGTCGGTCTCAAGGGGGTCCGTCCGTCCGTCGGTCTCAAGGGGGTCCGTCCGTCCGTCCGTCGGTCTCAAGGGGGTCCGTCCGTCCGTCCGTCGGTCTCAAGGGGGTCCGTCCGTCCGTCCGTCGGTCTCAAGGGGGTCCGTCCGTCCGTCCGTCGGTCTCAAGGGGGTCCGTCCGTCCGTCGGTCTCAAGGGGGTCCGTCCGTCCGTCCGTCGGTCTCAAGGGGGTCCGTCCGTGCGTCGGTCTCAAGGGGGTCCATCCGTCCGTCTCAAGGGGGTCCGTCCGTCCGTCTCAAGGGGGTCCGTCCGTCCATCCGTCCGTCTCAAGGGGGTCCGTCCGTCCGTCTCAAGTGGGTCCGTCCGTCCGTCCGTCCGTCGGTCTCAAGGGGGTCCGTCCGTCCGTCCGTCGGTCTCAAGGGGGTCCGTCCGTCCGTCCGTCGGTCTCAAGGGGGTCCGTCCGTCCGTCCGTCGGTCTCAAGGGGGTCCGTCCGTCCGTCGGTCTCAAGGGGGTCCATCCGTCCGTCTCAAGGGGGTCCGTCCGTCCGTCTCAAGGGGGTCCGTCCGTCCATCCGTCCGTCTCAAGGGGGTCCGTCCGTCCGTCTCAAGGGGGTCCGTCCGTCCGTCTCAAGTGGGTCCGTCCGTCCGTCCGTCCGTCGGTCTCAAGGGGGTCCGTCCGTCCGTCCGTCGGTCTCAAGGGGGTCCGTCCGTCCGTCCGTCGGTCTCAAGGGGGTCCGTCCGTCCGTCCGTCCGTCTCAAGGGGGTCCGTCCGTCGGTCTCAAGGGGGTCCGTCCGTCCGTCCGTCGGTCTCAAGGGGGTCCGTCCGTCCGTCGGTCTCAAGGGGGTCCGTCCGTCCGTCCGTCGGTCTCAAGGGGGTCCGTCCGTCCGTCTGTCGGTCTCAAGGGGGTCCGTCCGTCTGTCGGTCTCAAGGGGGTCCGTCCGTCCATCCGTCCGTCTCAAGGGGGTCCGTCCGTCCGTCTCAAGTGGGTCCGTCCGTCCGTCCGTCGGTCTCAAGGGGGTCCGTCCGTCCGTCCGTCGGTCTCAAGGGGGTCCGTCCGTCCGTCTCAAGTGGGTCCGTCCGTCCGTCCGTCCGTCTGTCGGTCTCAAGGGGGTCCGTCCGTCCGTCCGTCGGTCTCAAGGGGGTCCGTCCGTCCGTCCGTCGGTCTCAAGGGGGTCCGTCCGTCGGTCTCAAGGGGGTCCGTCCGTCTCAAGGGGGTCCGTCCGTCTCAAGGGGGTCCGTCCGTCCGTCGGTCTCAAGGGGGTCCGTCCGTCCGTCTGTCGGTCTCAAGGGGGTCCGTCCGTCCGTCTGTCGGTCTCAAGGGGGTCCGTCCGTCTGTCGGTCTCAAGGGGGTCCGTCCGTCCATCCGTCCGTCTCAAGGGGGTCCGTCCGTCCGTCTCAAGTGGGTCCGTCCGTCCGTCCGTCCGTCGGTCTCAAGGGGGTCCGTCCGTCCGTCCGTCGGTCTCAAGGGGGTCCGTCCGTCCGTCGGTCTCAAGGGGGTCCGTCCGTCCGTCTGTCGGTCTCAAGGGGGTCCGTCCGTCCGTCTGTCGGTCTCAAGGGGGTCCGTCCGTCCGTCTGTCGGTCTCAAGGGGGTCCGTCCGTCCATCCGTCCGTCTCAAGGGGGTCCGTCCGTCCGTCTCAAGTGGGTCCGTCCGTCCGTCCGTCGGTCTCAAGGGGGTCCGTCCGTCCGTCCGTCGGTCTCAAGGGGGTCCGTCCGTCCGTCTGTCGGTCTCAAGGGGGTCCGTCCGTCCGTCTGTCGGTCTCAAGGGGGTCCGTCCGTCCGTCTGTCGGTCTCAAGGGGGTCCGTCCGTCCGTCTGTCGGTCTCAAGGGGGTCCGTCCGTCCGTCGGTCTCAAGGGGGTCGGTCTCACGGGGGTCCGTCCGTCCGTCGGTCTCACGGGGGTCCGTCCGTCGGTCGGTCTCACGGGGGTCCGTCCGTCAGTATGATGGTGCTCGTGTGCTGAAGCGTGTCTGTCCCGTGTGGCCGCAGGTACATGTACTGGACGGACTGGGGTGAAGTGCCGAAGATTGAGCGCGCGGCTCTGGACGGGACGGAGCGGCTGGTGCTGGTCAACACGTCTCTGGGATGGCCGAACGGACTGGCGCTCGACTACACGGAGAGAAAAATCTACTGGGGCGACGCAAAGACCGACGTCATCGAGGTGAGACGACACGCCACACACGT
>CM077182.1:216865-221865 GCA_039654105.1 Coreius guichenoti | reverse complement strand
GTGCAGATAAACACCCCTGCACATCTGATAACGGCGGCTGCTCACACATCTGCATCGTGAAGGGAGACGGAACCACGCGCTGCTCGTGTCCCGTTCATCTGGTGCTGCTGCAGGACGAGCTCTCCTGTGGAGGTGCTTCTGTTCGTCCGTTCATACAGCGATTACAGCTCGTTTCTCTCATGCTCACGTCCGTCCGTTCCTCCTCAGAGCCGCCCACCTGTTCTCCCGAGCAGTTCTCCTGCGTGTCCGGCGAGGTCGACTGTATCCCGCAGGCCTGGCGCTGCGATGGCTTCGCCGAGTGTGACGACAGCAGCGACGAGCGCGACTGTCCCGTCTGCTCCGACGAGGAGTTCCAGTGCGACAGCAAGCAGTGTGTGGACGCGTCGCTGCGCTGCAATGGAGAAATCAACTGCCAGGATCGCTCGGATGAGAGCAAATGTGAAGGTAAGGGCCGCGGGGCGCTCCTCGTGACGATCTGTGCTCCTGCACGATTGACTGACGCGTCTCTCCGTCTCTGCTCAGTGCTCTGTCCCGTGGATCAGTTCACCTGTGCCAACGGCCAGTGCATCGGGCGGCACAAGAAATGTGACCACAACACGGACTGCACGGACAACTCGGACGAGATCGGCTGCTGTACGTCCTTACAAAGTCTTGCATTCACATTTAAGGTTTTGAATGGGGAAATGATCATTTCAGGAGGTCGTACATTTGGAGATGAAACGATGTAATTGCAGGGTCTTAAAGTCTTAATTTGACTTTCTACAATTTAAAGGGATAGTTCACCCAAAAATGAAAAATTAGCCCATGATTTACTCCCCCTCAAGTCATCCTAGGTGTGTATGACATTCTTCTTTCAGACGAACACAATCAGAGTTATATTAACAAATGTCCTGGCTCTTCCAAGCTTTATAATGGCAGTGAATGGATGTTTCTGTTTTGAAGTCCATAAAAGTGCATCCATCCATCATAAAAGTGCATATATCATCATAAAAGTGCATATATCCATCATAAAAGAGCATCTATCCATCATAAAAGTGCATCCATCCATCATAACAGTGCATCCATCCATCATAAAAGTGCATATATCCATCATAAAAGAGCATCTATCCATCATAAAAGTGCATCCATCCATCATAAAAGTGCATATATCATCATAAAAGTGCATATATCCATCATAAAATAGCATCTATCCATCATAACAGTGCATCCATCCATCATAACAGTGCATATATCATCATAAAATAGCATCTATCCATCATAACAGTGCATCCATCCATCATAACAGTGCATCCATCCATCATAAAAGTGCATATATCCATCATAAAAGAGCATCTATCCATCATAACAGTGCATCCATCCATCATAACAGTGCATCCATCCATCATAAAAGTGCATATATCATCATAAAAGTGCATCTATCCATCATAAAAGTGCATCCATCCATCATAACAGTGCATCCATCCATCATAAAAGAAAGCGCAGAGGATAGAGCAAAACAAAACTTGTTTCGAACGAATCGTTTGAATGAATGACTCAGTGACTCACTCATTAAGACGCTCACCTGCCGCCACCTACTGGCGGTTTAGTTTCATGTTTATCACTTTTTTCCCAACATAGAAATTTGTATTTTCAAGAAATATTTAAAAATATATAACATTTATTTAATGCAGTTGTAATTTTCAGTGTAAATCATTTAGTTTGATTGGTAACAGCCCTATAGTGTCTTCATATTCTAATTAAATTTATTGATCAAATTTAAGAATTGAAAATGAAAGATGAAAGCATACATTTAATAAAATTAGAAAAGAAAGCCATTTATAGAGGTTAAAAAAAAAAAGACATCGGGGTAAATGTCACAAATATGCAGATGTAAATATGTCATAGCTGACTGAACACTGATGAGAATATCGCTTCAGAATAAATGAGATGTTTTCCGGACAAGTGAATGACCGAAGGACGAACACATGACCAGCCCTGCGGTCAGACACTGAAAGGGACAGCTCTGTCTTCATGTACTTGCCCTAATGTGTGTGAGTGGTAACAGAATTTGGTCAAAATAAATGTGAATTTGAGACAAAATATAACGTATTTCATAGGGCCCTAAAAATGTATTTTTTGTTAAACTTTTAATAAATTGCTCGTTTGATCAAAATTGTTTCATGATTTCAAATAATTAGACATGCTTTTCGACCACTAAAATGTAATTTAACCATTCAAACTATAACAAAAAAATTAAACAGATTTCATAAAGCCGTACATTAAATCACATGCACTGCAAAAAATGAGGATTTTAGTTTTCCAGCACAAACTCAAAACATCCTTAAATCAAGACACATTTAATGACATGCAAAATGAAGAAATGAAGTCTTGTTTTCTGAGAAACTGAACAAAATGAAGTGAGTTTGTGCTTAAAACAAGAACAAATATCTGTCATTGGGTATGAAAATGACTCACATGTGAATTAAGTTGATGTTTATGAACACATTGGCAGATATTTGTTCATGTTTTAATCATAAAATCACAAGATTCTCAAACTTTAAGCTATTTTAAAGAGTTATGGAGATCTGTTGGAAATTGTATTCTCAAACTGTGAAGTGTCACTAATAACTCATTACATTTAGAGAACATGTTGACGTGTGATGTTCGATTTATTCCTTACATTGACCTTCATAAGACCTGCAGAAACCCTGAATTGAATATTAATCAAAAGGATTACACATTCATGCTGAGCGATTGGAAGCTGGCCTGGTGTTAAACACACAAACACACTTCACTGAAGGTCTTAAATGTCGTGTTCAGTGGTAATGACTCTCTGGTTCGTCCTCAGATGCGACAGAAGAGCCGTCCTTCCCTCCCACCAACACCATCGGCTCCATCGTGGGCGTGGTGATGGTGCTGTTCGTGGTGGGCGCCGTGTACTTCGTGTGCCAGCGCGTCTTGTGTCCGCAGATGAAGGACGACGGCGAGACCATGACCAATGACTTCGTGGTCCACGGACCCTCGTCGGTGCCGCTGGGATACGTGCCACACCCCGGCTCTCTGAGCGGCTCACTGCCAGGTGTGTGTGTGTGTGTGTGTGTGTGTGTGTGTGTGTGTGTGTGTGTGCGCGCGCGCAGATGCTCACCTGTGTTTCTCTCTCAGGCATGTCTCGGGGGAAGTCGGTCATCGGCTCGCTGAGCATCATGGGCGGCAGCAGCGGGCCGCCGTACGACCGCGCTCATGTGACCGGAGCCTCGTCCAGCAGCTCCTCCAGCACCAAGGGCACGTACTTCCCTCCGGTCAGTCGCTGCTCACCTTTTTCACACACACACACACACACACACACACACACACACACACACACACACACACACAGGGCCTTAGAACCCTTTCTCTCTCTCTCTCTCTCTCTCTCTCTCTCTCAAGCTGCCAATAAGTAATGACCTAAAATCTTCATAGCCACACCCTAGCAACCAGTTACAGCACCCTAGCAACCACCCCACAGACTTCCATTGAAAAATAGAGGAGAGGGATATAAATGAATCAGAACATTAGCGATACGTGAGTTTGGCTCTTTTGATTTGGGCAGACACCCAGTCAATAACTTTAACCTGCTGTCTGTCTAGCCACGCCCTAGCAACCATTGTCTGGCACCCTAGCAACTCAAACCCAAAGAGGGATATCTTCAAATTGTATGTCATAAAGGCATTGCGGTTGGTTTATATCATTCATACTGGCAAGCAGCCTTTGGAGTATCATCATTGGCAGCCACTCCCTAGCAACCAAACAGAGTACCCTAGCAACCTTTCAGCAAGACCTATATCTTTGCATCAGAACATTGTAGAGACATGGGGTTGGCTCTTTTGACTCATGCTAGCAAACAGGACGTCCAACATGCTACACATGCTAGCAGTGAATAGCTATGTGCTAATAGTGATTAGATAAGTGCAAAATCATGCTAAGAACTCTATAAAAACTCCATAGTAACCGTCTGTGACGACTACCAGCCGCCAAGCAACACCATAGCAACCACCCAGAACACCCTAGCAATGCCCTATCAACCACCCAGAATACCTTAGCAACCACCTAGCAATGCCCTAGGAACCACCTAGAATACTTTAACCGCCTAGCAACGTCCTAGTAACCACCCAGGATACTTTAGAAACCACCTAGCAACACCATAGCAACCACCCATAACACCCTAGCAACCACCCAGAACACCTTAGCAACCACCTAGCAATGCCCTAGGAACCACCTAGAATACTTTAACCGCCTAGCAACATCCTAGTAACCACCCAGGATACCTTAGAAACCACCTAGCAACACCATAGCAACCACCCATAACACCCTAGCAACCACCCAGAACACCTTAGCAACTGCCTAGCAACCACTCAGAACACCCCAGCAACCGCCTAGAAACACCATAGCAACCGAGTGCCGAGTTTTGCCACTGCAAGCACTGCTCACATTTTCTTCAGGAAATGTACATTCTAGTTGAAATTCATTAAATGCATCTCATTTGATCTCTGTGTGAACGTAGTAAAGCATAGACATTTCAAAATAAGAGTCATGGTGTGTTTCAAGCTTGATTAGAATTAAAAGTCCTGCATTATACATATTTTTCTTGATTATTATTGGGTTTTTTTGGTTACACAATAAACTGTATCGGGCGCTGGAAACTCGAATAGTCGTTCTTTAAACACATAAGTTGCTTTGAATCTGTATTGTATAAGATGTGTGTGTGTGTATATGTATGTATGTGTATATATATATATATAATATATAATGTATGTGTGTGTGTGTGTATATGTGTGTATATATATATAATATATAATATATAATGTATGTGTGTGTGTGTGTGTATATATATATATATGTATGTGTGTGTGTATATGTGTGTGTGTGTGTATACATATACATATATATATATATATATATATGTTCATATTGAAGTTGGTTAATGTGCTATTAAATGTATCATTATATTTAATAACAATATAATATTTGTTACTATAATATCA
>CM077182.1:199365-211865 GCA_039654105.1 Coreius guichenoti | reverse complement strand
TATTCCCTTATTCCGCAGAACTGTCATTTTCTGCTACCACGTAGGCTCCGCCTACAAAAAAAAAATTGCTGTTTGCAAACACAAAATAGGTCTATAAAGACCTTACATAATGAACCATTATGTATATTATATTGCATTTCTGTCAGTAAGATCCTCCTAAATATTACCAAAGACTTTATATATAGGAAGACGGTGCACTGATTACTTATGAATGAGAGAAAGTGCAATGCTCAATGTGGCGAATAAGCCCCGCCTTCTAAATGAAAGAGCTAATCGTTGATTAGTAAAGTCATCGCGCCACTGCAGCGGCCGCTCCGGTTGCTATAGTAAACAGGCACGCGCGCTTAGGACTGGGCATGCGCATTAGCTTCATCCAGGCTGAAAAATGCAGTTCTTTTTCCTTTCTCAAGCGTTTAGAAACAAAATTTATAAGACAGTTGTTGTCAGAATTCATTGGTGATTTCAAATATAAAGTTTGGTGAACAGTTTTGGAGCATTTGATGTTTCCCCAATGAAAGAGATACGAGCTGCACTTGCGCGCCCGAGAGGCGTTTCTAAGATGGCCGCCGAGTGAAAGGACTCGTCTTAAAGGGACTTTGATATTACACAGTGCACCTCTAAGTGTTTTATTGTTGATTGTTGTATTATTTAGTGTATGTTATAATGTATTGCACCCCATTCACACAGTCTTACGTGGCAATTATAAAGTTTCTGTTCTGGAGAGACAGTTGAACAAGTACCACTTGTGTTTTATTTCAGCAATCAATAAACAGATCAATATCTCCAGAAAGGCACCTTCAAACGCCCTGACACAGCGAATCATATCAGTCTCATGAATCATTATATCATCAGTCATTTGACTTTATTGTAAAAATAAACATGATCACTGTAGATTTGAGGTCTGTCAATGCTCAAACGAGTCGAATCAAATGATTCAGAGATTCGTGATTCAGTCGCTGCTTCTGATTCATTCTCACAGCTTTAGTGAAGTCTGATTCAGTCCTTCTGTCCAAAGTCATCGACTACAGATCAGATGGAGATCGGTGCAGATAACGTTACCATTATGTTATTAAAGTTCTCAGAACGATTTTAAAAAATGATGTGAATGTTCAGGGAACATTACTTTTGAATGTTCTCTGAACATTCTGGTAACATTTAAAAGGCGTTACAGAAGAAACGTTCCATGAATGATGTTCTGAGAACATTATTAAAGACCAGATAACGTTGAACGAATGTTCTATTAACGTTACTGGAAGAACGTTTGTTCATAACGTTGAGAGAACCTTCCCTGTTCGCTGAGATGAGTCCGTCTGGCGCTCGGACAGCTGATCCAGACCTCTGATAACCCTTTAACAAGGTAAACCTGCAATTAACACCTACACAAGGCTGATCACAGGTCAGTATTTCCCATGATTCCAGTCTCAGGAGTCTGTGAATGAAATAAACATCATCACTGGATTGTTTGTTTCACACTAAAAGCACCAATGAAGAAGAAAGCATCGCAGTCTCTCGTCTGAAGGTCTGGTGGGTTTGGATGCGGTTCAGCAGCACATCCAATCAAATCCTTCAGTGATGGCGCGTGAATGACGGACGGTTCAGGTGAGGAACACCGTGACAGAAACGAGCCAGAACTTCCTGAGATCACACACACATACACACACTGACAGAAGACACTCGAGGCAAGACACTACAGGCCAGAACGGCTCGCCATCAGACTGACATCCAAACACACTTAACGCTTTATTTTATTGCACTTGATCTATTAGCGTCTGTGGATTTCAGTCTTTAAAGGCGGTGAGGAGTGTCAAAAAGAGAAACTCTAACGTCAACAAAACGAAATGAGAATTTTGATTCTGGCTTTATCCAATGTTCAGGTTTCTGTTCCTGAAATGTATGCAAATTAGTGCATATTTAATTAGATAATGCTTCATTTATCTAAAACAACATTTCAGAAGACTTGTGATACAAAAAGTGCTTAATGTATTCAACCAACTGTGGAAGTGATGCAACACTTAAAAATAAGGGTTTAGATGCCATAGAAGAACCGGTTCAGTTCATTTTAATAACCTTTTATGTAATGGAAAGATGGGAATGGAACCATTGAAGCCAATAAATAACCTTCATTTTTAAGAGCGAATCCATTCTGCTTTATCACATGATCATCTGTCCTCAGTGTGTGATGTTGCTGTTCTTCTCTATCTCAGCGTCAGTGTTTCTGAACTTTTAAATAATTCATAGCAGAATAAAGGGGCGGGGCCTGGTTGAGTTAGTTAGTAGTGTGTTGAGACTGGCGGTTATGGTAAGGGGCGGCACATTTCCCAAACACCAATCACAACACACTGCTCCAGCCGACCAATCAGAGCACATTGTGCTTTTCAGAAGGAGGGGCTTCATAGAGACAGGAACTAAACAGAGCGTTACTGACAGACTGGGAAGAGAGGAGCCGCAAC
The DNA here is from genome assembly GCA_039654105.1 of Coreius guichenoti. NCBI lineage: Eukaryota > Metazoa > Chordata > Actinopteri > Cypriniformes > Gobionidae > Coreius > Coreius guichenoti. The sequence goes on along the minus strand of CM077182.1, from coordinate 209,415 downwards.
AATGGAGAATATGAGGGAATAATAAACAGGAAAAGCAGGAAAACCTGCTCTAGTAGAGCACAAGTTAAGTTAAAGGGATAGTTCACCCAAAACTGTAAATCCTGTCATTAATTCCTCTCCCTCGTGTCGTAACAAACCCGTCAGACCTTCGTTCATCTTCAGACACAAATGAAGATATTTCTGATGAAATCCGAGAGCTCTCTGACCCTCCATAGACAGCAATGTAATGAACACTTTAAAGCTCCAGAAAGGAAGTAAAGACATCGTTAAAATAGACCATGTGACTCCAGTGGTTCAGCCTTAATCGGCGCTGATCATGTGACGCATGATTGTGATGATGATGCAGGAGCTGACCAACGCCCACAGCTTAAGAGACGGACACAGATGAGAAGAGATTGTTGAATAAAGTCGTCATTTGTGTTTGTTTTTGCGCACTAAAGTATTCTCATCTCTTCATAACATTAAGGCTGAACCACTGGAGTCACATGGGCTATTTTAATGATGTCTTTACTTCCTTTCTGGAGCTTGAAAGTGTTCATTACATTTCATCAGAAATATTTTTATTTGTGTCTGAAGATGAACGAAGGTCTGACGGGTTTGGAACGACACGAGGGAGAGGAATTAATGACAGAATTTACAGTTTTGGGTGAACTAACCCTTTAAGTTTGTACCCTATTGGCCTGTAGTGTCTAGCCTTCATTTGGATTGTTGAGGTACTGGATGTCCTGCGTTCAGAGATTCGAGTTTGATTGAGAACAAATGAGAGAAACAAACGCAGCAAGCGTCCATGTGTGACACTCAGGAAACCTCGATGATCTCCATGCTGCCGGAGAAGCTGGACTGACTGCCAGCCGCTCCCAGCTCCTCTCCGGAGCGAGTCTCCGACACGCCATCCCCGAACTCCATCTGGCAGCTCCTGCGCTTCAGCTGCTTCTCGAAGCTGCTCTCCTCGTGCCAGCTCCTCCGGGAGTCTCCGCAGTCCCCACTGCGCTGCCTCCCGCGCCTCCGGACCGCCTCCAGACCCGGAGCACAGCCGCCACCGCCGCTGAAGATGGCCGAGGTGGAGTAGAAACGGGCCGACTCCGAGGAGAGGAACCAGCCTCCGGCCACGGGGCCGAGGACGATGTCCGAGTGCCATCCCTTCAGCAGGGCGGCATGCGGTGGGACGGTGGACGGGGACTCATCCACACTGCCGCTGCGCTGGAGCGTCTGCACACACACACTCCTCCCGTCCCGCTCCTTGTCTGGACTTTGCTCTGGCGTGGTTTGTTCTGAAACCTCCTGCACCGGCGAGAACTGGCAGGGCGTTTTTTCGGCAAACGCTCGCAGGGACGCTCCGGGCTCGCCAAACGTCTTGATGTCCAGGGAGAAGGAGCGCTTGGGCCGGCTGCTCTCCTCCAGGTCCTCTTCCAGCTGCAGGCCGCAGAGCGCCCGGGCCAGCAGATGCTCCTCCGCGACGCCGGTCAGCGGCTCCAGCGGCTCCGGCTCTCCTGATGCGTCCGCTCCGGCTCTGACCGCCGCCTCGCTCTTCAGCTTCTTCTCAAATTCCAGGAGCTGACCCAGGAAGTTGAAGTTCGGTGAGATGGTCGCCCGTTTCTCCTTCACGAACCTGCGAGGTGAGATCACATGATAAAGACCCGTTCACACCACACACAGTTCAGTTCTGTTTATTATAAGCGCGCTGTCTCTTTAAATGCTCCAGCTCTTAAAGCAGGATGGATTCTGATTGGCTGTCAGTGTTTTTATCGTTCATCAGCTGGAAAATGAAATTGCAAAAGTGATTCCAACGATCCGTCATTATCGTTACAGTTGTGGCGTGACTCTGTTATTCTTTTATATTTAGAACGGTTTTTACTATATCTATATCTTTACTATATGTACTATATCTTTATCATTATGGTTATAATAATCGTCCTTGGTGTGAACGGCCTTAAAACGCATCCTTTCTCTGATAATGAGAGTTTTTGTCTTAACCAGCCGTGACAACGACACGCGACGATTCTATTTTGGAATAGATTAAATTCTATTTTTTTATTTCTATTTCTGTCTGAACAACACAACAACATACAAACTATGACAATGATAATCTCAAGTAATGACTATGTGCTTTATTTAATGTTAAATAATTGAATGTGAGTTTGAATATCATTTACAGCTGCACTGAAAGTGAGGGCAGTGCTCCTGCAGAGAGGCTCCGCCCACACGCTCTTCTGATTGGCTGTGATTAGAGGCCAAGCACCGAAGGCTCCTATTGTATCTGTTGGTGTTCCTATTATTATTATTCTTCTTCCGCTCTTGAGTCTATGGCAGCCCACAGAACCGTTTGAGGGACAGTTATGAAATTTGGCACACTGATAAAGGACTGGCCCAACATTAACTACACCAAATTTGGAGTCTCTAACTCAATCCCTTTAGCACCACCACCTGTCCAAAGTTTCACTCATGTTTGGGCGAATAACTTTTGAAATGTAAGAGCTAGAGACGAAATTCGATTGCACCCTATGACATCATTTTCCGTCATAAAAGTTTTCCCGTCATTTTGAATTTTGAGAAAAACCTACTTTTTCTAACTCCTCCTAGGCCGTTACTCCAATTTTCATGAAAATTGAACCAGATCATCTTCAGACCGTGCCAACAAAAAATTATGGAATTCAAGTCGATTAGTTAAACCGTTTTAGAAAAACGTACGAACAAATTTTACGTAAAGCTTGCGAAAATGTATCTCCTCAACGCTTTATCGTATTCTGACCAAACTTGGTACATGTCATCACAAGCATGACCTGAGACTGCATGCAGCGTTTCAGCGCAGCGCCACCTACTGGTCCGGAGATACAAAAATAGGCTATTTTTGCTTATAACTTCTGGACGGTTTGTCCAAAAATCATAAAAGTGGTCTCGTTAGATTCAGGGCGGCATGCCGACTCAAGTGATATCCAACTGGCCATTTTGGGCGTCAGCCATTTTGAATTTTGTAGTAAAATGCTGTATTTTATCTACGCATTAGCGCATTGTTACGAAACTCGGTATGGGTCGTCGGCACGATGCCTTGAAGGAGCCTGAGAAGTTTCGAGCCAGTGCCAACTAGTGGTAAAAACAAATATTCACATGCTTATAACTTTGGATGTGGTTGACTTATTTTCATAGGAGTCACATCCTTATATTCCTGAATCCTTGCCGAGTCCAACGTACAACGTTGTGATTTAGCATTTAAACAACTTTTGCGAATATCTTTGAAACCGTTAGTCCGATCGAGACAAAACTACCGCAGGAAAATCTGAATCATAGCAGGTTGACAATTATATTGGCCAAATGTCAAAATTTTGATATTAAGTGGCAAAAAAATGCAATCAAAATCAGACGTGGGTCATTTTTTATGTGCTCATAAATACAAATGTCTATAACTCCTAAACGAAATGAGATATTTTCACCAAATGTGGCACGCTTATGTATGGGGGCACTCTGAGGACACACACAAAGAGCAGTGGGACTGCACCACTTGGTGGCGCTATAATTAAACAAAACATGAAATTGGCTCTAACTACAGTACCGTTGGTCTGATTGACTTCAAAATTGACATCCAGTGTTTTTGTCTCAGTTGCTATCATAGTCTATTATGATATTGGTGTACCTTAAAAAAAATGGCCGTCATTTAAAAAAAAAAAATCACAAAAAAGATCCAAAGCTGAAACTGCAATGGTTTTGCGTATTGCTATATTTTACGAAAGCATTGGCATGTCATTGCGAAACTCAGTATGTGTTTTCGGCACCATGCCCTGAAGGTACTCAGAAAGTTTCAGGCCAGCGCTCCCTTGTGGTCAAAAATTGTAATTAAATTGTATTATAAGCAATTATATCTCATTACAACTCAATGTATAACTACTGAGTTGACATTTAAATCAATTAAATGCAGGTAATCAAATACTATCATGATGTATAAATACTGTAGTAAAAGAAGGATGGTCACATGACCTGGCGTTACCTGTACGCTTCATCCAATGACATGTCCATCCTCTTCATGATGTAGGCGATGGCGATGGTGGCCGAGCGGGAGATTCCCGCCAGACAGTGAACCAGGACTCTGGCGTTACTGGCCTTGGCTTTCTCTGACAGGAAACACACACTAATTAGGGCTGACATCACCACAGCGCTTCCTGTCAGCTGACCTCAGAATTGTGATAGAGTTATAATGCTTTGTGAAAATGTCATGTGATCCTGTCTGACCTATGAACTCCACCGATCGGTCCAGCCAGGGCAGGATCTTCTCACAGAAGCTGTCGTTGACCGGCACGCGCAGGAAGTGCGAGTCGGGGATGAAGTCGGGTTTGGGGCAGGTGTTGCTGGCGTTGAGCACGTATGCGATGTTGTTCTGCTGCATGAGCTCCTGCGGGAACACATCACACACACGTCAGCGCGTGCTCTGACCTGCTCACACACACTCGCGCCGCAGTGAGCCTCACCTGGCTGAGCACGTCTCTCTGGCAGCCCAGGTACAGGTGCGGCAGGATCCGAGTCGGCCCGCTGCTCACGGGGACACACGGCTGAGACACGCACGGCACCAGCGCAGACTTCCCCTCACACAGACCCGGGAACAGACGCCAGAACTCAGAGAACCCACCTGAGGACAAGACACGTGTGAGTGAGTGTGTGTGTGTGAGTGAGTGAGTCAGTATGTGTGTGTGAGTATGTGTGTGTGAGAGTGAGTGTGTGTGTGTGTGAGAGTGAGTGTGTGTGTGTGTGTGTGTGTGAGTGAGTGTGTGTGTGTGTGAGTGTGTGTGTAAGAGTGAGAGTGAGTGTGTGTGTGTGTGTGTGTGTGTGAGTGAGTGTGTGTGACTAACCTGAGAGCAGGTGGACTGATGGGAAGTTCTTCTCCAGCTTGGCCAATAGGACGCTGAGAAAGGCATCAGGTGACAGGGAGGCGGGGTCAGATGAGCTCTGGTCATACACCACGACCTCTTGACCCTTGAGTTCCAGCTGAAAATACACACACACACACACTGAGTTCATATCTGTTCCTCATCCCTGGTGTTCCAGTGGCATTTATTTACAGTAAAGGTTCTGTTTAAGTTTATTTCTGATCCTCAGTTTCAGGCTCTGATCGTCAGTGCTCCGACTGTATGATGATGTATTTACTCTCATGTTGCTCGTGTGTGTCGGTGTAGTTACTACTGCAGTTAGTAGCTTAACGTTTGAAAGGGGAAACTTGCACAGATAACTATGGGATGAGGTCACTCGGCAACCTGTTGCTAAGGCATCTCAATGGCCCTTGTGAGAGACGATGGCCTGTTTGCTTCATTTGTTGTATGGACACACACACACTAACACACACACACACACTCACTCACTCACACACACTAACACACACACACACTCTCACACACACACACACTCACACACACTCTCACACTCACACACACACACACACACTCACACACCTTCCTCTTGGCCGAGTGCAGCAGGAGCTCAGTGATCTGGATCTTGTCCTGCTGTAATCTCCTCTTCATGAGTTTGGAGCAGTTGACGTTGACGGCCTCCAGGATGTGACAGGCGTTGAACTCCACGAAGGGCCGGCTGTCGATCAGCAGCACGCGGTCCAGCCCGCCCTCCAGCAGCGCCACCAGAGCCTCGGGCCCCACGGGCCGCACGCGCTCACACATACCCACAATCCCTCAGTGCGTCCCTCGGCCCTCAGGAGGTCAGCGGCCCCATTGCAGCGCAGCTGATGATGATGATGATGTTGATGTCACTCTGATGGCATTCGGCAGGCGGCCAAAAAGAGCCAGACGAAACTCTAGAGGAAGTGTGTGTGTGTGTGTGTGTGTGTGTGTGTGACAGTGGGCTGATGGGGTTTCTTTCACACCATTACAGGGTCTTCATAAAGCTGGAGCTCATGCACCTCGATCATCACCGCTGCTCTTCATCATCAGCAGCTCCTGCAGACACACACACACACACACACAACACACAGATTGTTTCAAAGCAGCTTTACAGTGATAACAGGAGATTAATGAAGAGAGATTGTTTTGGCTGTACAGCAGCTCTAGAATAAAGTTATTGTTCAGCTAAAGTAAGTTTTTGATTGATTCATTTCCGTTGTAATAATCATTAGTTATTTACTTTGGGTCACTTACACGACACCATTTTCAACTAAAACAGAAACTCTCAATGCGTTCCGGCCGCTCATCCACACGGCAACAGCGCCGGCGCTAGAGAACACACACCCCGACACAGGTTTAGAAACGATATCGTTATCATCTTCATCTGAACTTCAAAAAACTGAATCTGTGAGAACGGTGACGGCATGCATGTAAGCATCACGTGTTTAGTCTACAGGCAAGAGCGTTTGAGTCCGTATGTGCGCAGGCGCGTAGATTTTCTTTACCAAATGACCGGCAAATTACTTGTCTGCATTGCATAATACAGTGTTTTTAGTCGTTTCCGATAATTTCGGTAAAGTTTTCATCTGTACAGAGGGAAAGTGAAGGAGGCGTCACAGGGGAGAGTCTAGTGGACACACTCTCTACAGACACTTCAGGGATGAGTTGGTCGTGTCTCGGCGCAGGTCCACCATCTGATCTGGATCCGGCCGACTGCAGTAAACCTCGGGATAAACAGAGAGACTAACATTAGCGTAGATGCCATTCTTCTTATGATGTAACGAGTACATCAGGTGTTATGGGAAGTGTTCCCGGTTCCGGCTGACCTAGTTAATGCAGCCTAAAACAATCATTTAACTGATTTGAATAATAGAAATGAAAAATGTTTTATGTGTATGCCATAGTAAAGAGATGTGTTTTTAGTCTAGATTTAAACTGACAGAGTGTGTCTGCTTCCCGAACAATGCTAGGAAGACTGTTCCAGAGTTTAGGTGCTAAATAGGAAAAGGATCGACCGCCTGCAGTTGATTTTGATATTCTAGGTATTATCAACTGGCCAGAGTTTTGAGACCGCAATAGACGTGATGGAGTATAATGCGTTAAGAGCTCGCTCAAGTACTGGGGAGCTAAACCATTTAGTGCTTTGTAAGTAATCAGCAAGATTTTAAAATGTATACGATGTTTAATAGGGAGCCAGTGCAGTGTTAACAGAACCGGGCTAATATGGTCATACTTCCTGGTTCTAGTAAGAACTCTAGCTGCTGCGTTTTGGACCAGCTGCAGTTTATTTATTAAGCGAGCAGGGCAACCACCCAGTAGAGCATTACAATAATCTAGCCTTGAGGTCATGAACGCATGAACTAACTGTTCAGCATTTTGCATTGAAAGCATGTGCCGTAATTTAGATATAATTTTAAGATGGTAGAATGCAGTTTTACAGATGCTAGAAACGTGGCTTTCAAATGAGAGATTGGTATCAAAGAGCACACCCAGGTTCCTAACTGACGACGAGGACTTGACAGAGCAGCCATCGAGTGTTAGACAGTATTCTAGGTTACTACTTGTGGAGGTTTTTTGTCCAATAATTAAAAATTCAGTTTTTTAAGTTAAGTTAAGTAATTAAGTCGCAGGAAATTACTAGTCATTTTTTATATCAGCTATGCATTCTGTTAATCTTGTGAATTGGTAAGTTTCGTCAGGGCGTGAAGAAATATAGAGCTGAGTATCGTCAGCATAACAATGAAAATTAACGCCATGCTTCCTAATAATATCTCCCAGTGGTAGCATGTACAGGGTGAAAAGCAACGGTCCTAGCACTGAGCCCTGCGGTACTCCATACTGAACTTGTGATCGGTGTGACATCTCTTCATTTACTGCTACAAACTGATAACGGTCAGATAAGTATGATTTAAACCATGCCAATGAAATTCCACTAATGCCAACATAATTTTCGAGTCTATTCAAAAGAATGTTGTGGTTGATAGTATCAAATGCAGCGCTAAGATCGAGTAACACTAACAGAGAGATACAACCACGATCGGATGATAAGAGTAAATCATTTGTAACTCTGATGAGAGCAGTCTCAGTACTATGATACGGTCTAAATCCTGACTGGAAATCCTCACAGATACCATTTCTTTCTAAAAAGGAGCATAGTTGTGAGGACACTGCCTTTTCTAGTATTTTTGACAGAAAGGGTAGATTTGAGATTGGCCTGTAATTGACTAATTCTGTAGGATCAAGTTGCGGTTTTTTAATAAGTGGTTTAATAATAGCCAGCTTAAAGGTTTTCGGTACATATCTTAATGTCAAGGATAAATTAATGATATTAAGAAGAGGATCTATGACCTCTGGAAGCATCTCTTTTAGTAGTTTAGTCGGTATAGGGTTGAGCATACATGTTGTTGATTTAGACGATTTAACGAGTTTAGACTATTCTTCCTCTCCTATAGCAGTGAATGAATGAGGTTTTCTCGTTGGCTTCTGTGTTTCTTCTTCATGTCGCCCCGCTGGTTTCCAATCTTCTCTGACCTTCTCTGCGTGTTTGATGAGTTAAAGCTGTTTGCTCTGGGTTTCTCCGCTGACCGAAGGTTAACAGCTCGGCCGATAACAGCCACGGAGGACTTTGACCCGTCCATCAGAACACAAACAGATCAAACGCGGCCGGACGCACACCGGACGCTCTAACGCCCGTCAGAGAGAGTGTGTGTCAGGCTCTGAGCACTGCAAAACATCATGCTCTTCCTCAGGGTTTCTGTCTCGTTCTCCAGCGCAAAAATGTAAAGATTATTAAATCAAGACACATTTACTGGAGAAGCAGAATGACTGAAGATATTACGATATGAAAAATGCATTTTGTGCTTAGTTTGTGCTTAAGAGTTTGTGCTTAAAACAACAAATATCTGCCAATGGGTTCCGAAAAATCATCTTAATTCAAAGGGAAAACAGGACCAGCGGCTGCTTTTTCCCAAACAGACATTAGTGGAAATGAAAGCCCGAGTGACGTGGATGTGTTTGGTTTTACGAGGGGAAATTCTCCATTCCTCCAGATTGAACAAGTTCCTCAAAGCGAGATCCAACCGCTAACCGATAACGAGCCAATCACAGATGAGCTACAGATCTAACTCAGATATCTTCAGTCGTTCTGCTTCTCCAGTAAATGAGTTTAACAAGACACTGAGGAAGAGGAAGATGATCTGCGGTGATGAAGGGCAGGAACGCCTGAATCTCTTTCTGTTCCTCCTCAGGTGATTCTCACAAAACAAACACTGAACTTACAGAAACTTCCTGAAATCAGAGACGTGGTCATGTGACCTGCTCCAGTACCATAGTGTTACCATGTTTTGTTTACAGATTGTGGTGCCATGGTTATTTGGACAGATTTACAATTATTCATTTAGCAGATCTTTTGACATGCAAATGAGGAAATTATGATATTATTATACAGTATGGTAATACTATAGCATTCTCTTAACCTCTTAAACTCCAAGGACCCTGATAAGTATCATCAAGTATATACTTTAAATTATATTTAGAGATGTGCATCACTTTGGCATTTGTTTTACACAGAGTAACTTATTTACACTAAATTACTCTGGGACCATTTTTGGGGATTTCCGCCTGGATTTGGCCTACCCAAATTGAAAAGCTTCCCATACCCACATACAGTGGTCTAAATACACAATTTGGGTGTCATTTTACAGGAAACCCTTTGAAGTCACATAAAACACTGCTAAAAGTGATAAACATGTAAGTATATGTTGTCTGAGCTGTAATATGTTGTCTGAGCTTGATTTTTTTGGTTATAAATTCATTTTTAAAGTGTATATCTCAGGCCCTGTGTGCTCTAGCACCCTGCAGACAGTTTTGGCTGTTTCCAGCATTATATTGGAGAGATTTGGGTAGGCGGAAATTACATTAAAAAAGGTAATATTCCTCCCTTCAGATCAATTTGAATAAATCTTGCGTACAACATGAAATTGTTTTTTCCAGTGTTTGCTGCCATCTAGTGGAAACAGCCCAAACTGTCTGCAGGGTGCTAGAGCACACAGGGCCTGAGTTATACACTTTCAAAAATGAATTTATAACCAAAAAAATCAAAAAGCACCTCTTTTTTGGGGGGGTTTATTACAGCTCAGACAACATATACTTAAATGTTTATCACTTTTAGCAGTGT
>CM077182.1:116865-196865 GCA_039654105.1 Coreius guichenoti | reverse complement strand
TTCTAATGTTTTAAAACGTCAAGGGAACATTATATTGTATTATTCTTCAAACATTATGGGAACGTTACTTTTGAATGTTCTCTGAACGTACAAGGAGAACCATTTAAAACACGTTACATAAGAAAACATTCCATGAACGTTCTGTGAATGTTTTTGTGCTAACGTTCTGAGAACATTAAAGAGCAGATAACATTAAACGAACGTTCTTATAACGTCATTGGAAGAACGTTTGTTCATAACGTTGAGAGAACATTCTGAGTTTAGTGTTGATTCAAGTTCAATAACAGTGTTTATGATGCAAAATTAATCATTTATGGAACAAATTCAGTTCAGCACTAAGCATCTTTACCACAGACCATCTGGTTGTAATGTTTTGCAGCTCTTCTGTGTTGTTTTTGATGAGTGTTTGACCATCGAGTGTGTGCTGATCTGTAGATGGTGGCTGTTAAAGTGAAGAAACCAGGCAAACGCGGCCGCAAACCTGCCAAGATCGACCTGAAGGCCAAGCTGGAGCGCAGCCGCCAGAGCGCCCGAGAGTGCCGCGCCAGAAAGAAGCTGCGCTACCAATATCTGGAGGAGCTGGTGTCCAGCAAAGAGAGGGCCATCTGTGCGCTGAGAGAGGAGCTGGACATGGTAAACACTGACCCTCACCTCCTAAACAACCCGTCTGCTCTTCAAGAGCCTTACAAAAGAGCTGTCAAACAGCCTCACAAACACTCTCTTCAACCACACAGTATCATTAAGAGAGTCATATTATCACAGAAGAACTGGATTAAAGTTTATAGTTCAGATAAACACTTGATGCTTCAAATAAAGATTCATCCAGTAATTAAACAAGTGAAGTCTTTATGAGAGAGTCATTGAATCATTCACTCAAAAGATTCATTCAAAAACGCTGATTCATCCAGTAATGATTGTGTGTGTGTGTCCGCAGTATAAGCAGTGGTGTTTGGCCATGGATCAGGGGAAGATCCCGTCAGAAATCAAAGCCCTCCTAACCGGAGACGAGCAGAAAGCGCCTCAGAGCTCCAGCAACAAGATCCCCAAGAACGGCAAGTACGGCTCCACTGCCAACAAGACGTCTTAGAGACGAGTTGCCAGAGGAGATCCGTGACGATCCTGTATGTTCACAGTGTTCATGAGATGACGTCTCAGAGTCTTAAATAAGCTTCATTCCCGAGTACACACTCACAGTAATCTCACCGTTCAGAGAATCCTGTTCATCCATATGAGTCACGTTCAGGTTTCGTCTGGAATGTTCTGTGTGATTTGTAAACATTTCTTCTTCCTTTATATATTTATTTTGGAACCTTTATGATGATGAATGTGATGATGCGTTAAGATCTGTTTAATCCATTAAGATGTTAAACATTAGACATTAAATGACGGACTGTTGCCAAAATCTTTTTGCACTTTACAACCATTTGAATGATTTCAACGCGTAGCACTTCCCTTCTTCTCTTGTACAAACAGATTCGTTCAGTTTTATGTCAATCATATATTTATATCCCTAACCGAACCTAAAAGCACTTTCCTTAAAAGCTCTAATTTTGTACTTTAAGATTCGGATTCGGCCGGTTTGCCACAAACAGCAGGATAGATGAGTTATGATGAGTCATGGAGTCGTTATGAGTCTTTATGAGTCATGGTGAATCATGATGAGTCATGATGAATCATGAGTCGTTATGAGTCATGGTGAATCATGATGAGTCATAGTGAGTTATGATGAGTCATAATGTCTTGATATGATAAGTCGTGGTGAGTTGTGAGTCGTTATGAGTTGTGGTGAGTCATGGTGAGTCGTTGTGAGTCATGAGTCGTTATGAGTCATGGTGAATCATGATGAGTCATAATGTCTTGATATGATGAGTCGTGGTGAGTTATGAGTTGTTATGAGTCGTTATGAGTCATGATGAGTTATGATGAGCCCAAAACATGATGAATGTAAAACGATTTCATTGGCCCAAACGAAACCCTCGTCCGGATCTGGCGTTGAGTGTAAATCCCCATCGCTGAGTCATAATCGATAATGTTTAGAGCTCAAATGTATATTTTTATATGCCGTGTTTGAAATGTAGGTTGTAATTTGGATGTAACACATGTCTTATTAAACAATGTAGTTTTGCTTTGTAATCATGATGAATATAAACAGTGGATCTGATTCTTCTCGTCTTTTCTCGTCATTATCAGAGCTCTTTCAGTTCATCAACCCTCATGCATTTCACACACGAGAAAAGAGCACAAAACACTTCAGAATCATTGTTAGAGTCCACTAGCGCTTTCATCGCCTGTGAAATCTCATCGTGTGTGTGTGTGTGTGTGTGTTTCATTAAATCCCTTTGCTTTCCTCCCGAATAATCGAATCACTCCTGTCCGAGTGCGACGGACCTCCATCCTAATTTCAAAGACGGCTCTATATTTTCATATACAGTGGGGAGAACAAGTATTTGATACACTGCCGATTTTGCAGGTTTGCCCACTTACAAAGCATGTAGAAGTCTGTAATTTTTATCATAGGTACACTTCAACTGTGAGAGACGGAATCTAAAACAAAAATCCAGAAAATCACATTGTATGATTTTTAAATAAATAACCCAATTAATACTGTGGAAAATTATTTATTTTGAAAAAATTGATTTATTGATTTATTTTTATCAAATGCTTTAATTCAGTTAAATCAAATTCCATTTATTTTAATCAATTTATTTAGTATTTAGTTACTTAGTTTAAAGGGGACCTATTATGCAAAATTCACTTTAATAAGGTGTTTGAGCACAGATGTGTGTCCAGTGTGTGTAAACAACCAGCCTATAATGGTAAAAATCCACCCAATACTTTTGTTATAATCCCCATCAATCATGATCAATCTCTCATATTTCCCTCTACTCCTGCGTAAGAGTAGGGAAGCCCCGCCCATGACTGTTGCTGATTGGTCCTTTTAGCATAGACACGCCCCTGAGTGAGAAGCACAGAGATGCCATTTCTGTTTACTCGCTGTATCAGCGCTCGAGTATTACAATGTGTGCGCCAAAAACATTACTAATGTTCTGTTGATGAACGAGTCTCACAGACTCCGGCATCAGAGCCACTGAGTTCATTTATGAAGGAAATGTGCCGAAGAATGACGGTAAAATGTTATATATTTGGGCAAATCATTTTACGCACGACTCAAGACTTCCCCAACGCTGGATTTGAGAAGTAGTTTCTGAAGGACGGGTCGATACCAACGCTTCATGCGCTAACTTCATATCAGAACAAGTGAGGATGGCACTTCATATTCTGTGAATGTTTGCAAATGTTTCTAGACTAACATGACGGCACATGCTAGTCGATGAGTTGAATCAGCGTAACTCCACAACTAACGTTTAATAAATGATCCACTAACCGTTCAGTCTAAAAGTGTCGAGCTCTTCCTGAGTCTCTCGTCTGTGTCGACTCCGGCTCAAACATGTACGGCTGCTCCACAACTGCTTATTTCTGACATTTTGGCTGAGTGAGATTGGCCTGTTTTGTTGTTGATGGAGTATCTGAAGCTCATGTAAAGGCTCCGCCCTCTTCTGGAAGGAGGGGGCGGGGAGCAGCAGCTCATTTGCATTTAAAGGGACACACAAAAACGGTGCGTTTTTGCTCACACCCAAATAGAGGCAAATTTGACAAGCTATAATAAATGATCTGGGGGTATTTTGAGCTGAAACTTCACACACACATTCTGGGGACACCAGAGATTTATATTACATCTTATGAAAAGGGGCATAATATGTGCCCTTTAATTTTTATTTTTATTTCTATTTCTTATCTTATTAATTTATTTAAAACAAGTTGTTTATTTATTTTTATTTATTTATTCAACTGTATTTATATAAGCATAATTTTATATATGTATTGTAATCATTTATTTATAAACATTTAATTAATTTATTTTAATTATTTAATTTAATTTTTATATAGTATACATTTTTAAATTTGTATTAATTTTTAAATTAAATTTATTTAGTTAGTGTAATCTTATTTTTATTCATTTATTTTAACGCTGCTGTTTCTTATTTGTATTCATTTGTTTAAAACAATTTTTATTTAGTTTTATCGGATTTATTTTATTTAAATAAAATTTTATTTATTTAAATTATTTATATAAGCAAAATTTTATTTGTATTTTAATCAAATTATTTATTTTTAAATAAGACATTATTTTATTTTTATTTTCACTATTTATTTAAAATGTATTTTTTTATATAGTATAATTAATTTTTACATTTTAGTATTAATTTTTATTTTAATGAAATTGATTTATTTAGTATCCATTTATTTTGACATTATTTACACTGGTGTTCTCGACTGAAAGCCCGGCTTTCTGAGCGGTTTGATTCGTTTGCGTGTGCAGCTTTGAGGCCAGCGTCAGTAAATATATCCTCAGCTAAAGAACACACACACTGAGTTTCATTTGAATCGTACAGAACGTTTAATGTAAAATCACAGGGACACGTCTGTCTTGCATCATGAAACGACACACAAAAACTAAGACGAAGTTTATCTGTAACTACAGGCACAAAAACACAAACATGAATCCTGCAGGATCACAGACGGACCGAAACATGAACAGAAGAACACATGACCATCAAATGCTTGCTTTCTCTGACGTCCTCCATGTCTGACCTCAGTTAGCACCAGGTTTGCATTTCAGCAGATTGAGTTTTGTCTTTTGATTCTGTGCTCACATTTCCTGTTTCAGCGTAATCCAGTTATTCCAGCAGGAGTCATGTGATGGGGCGTCTCGCTGTGCTGACCAATAGAAAGTGTGTGAGCCGCGCTTCATACATCGAGACTTCTGACGAGAGACAATGACCTTTATTCACCTGCGAAATATCACTAATGTGATGGCAGTTAAAGCAACAGTTCACTCAAAACGTGGCTTTATTTACTCAGCCGCATCCCAGCGAACAGGAAACATTCTCAGAACGTTCTCTCAACGTTATGAACAAACCTTTTTCCAGTAACGCTAATAGAATGTTATCTGGTGTTCAATAATGTTCTCAAAACGTTAGAGCAAAAACGAAAGAACAAAAAAGTAACGTTTTTTAAATGTTACTACTTGTACATTCAGAGAACATTCAAAAGTAACGTTCCCATAATGTTTGAAGAATGACACAATGTGATGTTTTTCTAAAATTTCTACATTCTTAGAATATAGTTTTGTTAGCTAGGATGTGTTTCACAGGCTTTTTGATAAACAGCAACGAGTTAGCATTTAATTGTTTAACGCTGATTCATCCAGTAATGAAACGAGTGAAGTCTTTATGAGTGAGTCATTGAATCATTCACTCAAAAGATTCATTCAAAAACGCTGATTCATCCAGTAATGGAACGAGTGAAGTCTTTATGAGTGAGTCATTGATTTCTGAGTGAACTGTTGCTTTATGACACAGAGAGTCTTTATACAAAAGTGTTGGGTGGGTTAGTGCTAATGGGCCATGCCAACTTCTTCTCCTTTGCTTCTCGGTCAAAAGTGTCGTAAACCGAGTCTTTGATGAGGGTCTTTGCCGGCACTGGCAGATCGACCACGCCCACGTAGTTCTTTTTGGCGATTCTTGAGCTGGCGGTGATGGTGTACGCGTTACTGCGGTAACACTTCATGGACGACATGCAGAACGTCTCTCTCATGCCGCGCCTGAAGTTGGCGTTGTACACGGAGTAGAGCGTGGGTTTGGACGCGGTGGAGCTGAAGGAGATCCAGGCCACGGCGATGAAGAACAGCGCCCCCTGTCTGCCGGAGCCCGGCGCCTCCTTCGGGTGCCACAGCTGCGCCACGTAAAACGGCGTCCAGGTGAGCAGGAACAGGCCGTTGAGCATCAGGAACATCTTTATGGTTTTGACTTTAGTCCTTGGGACGATGTTCATGGTCCTGCGCACCGTCCGGCCGTCGGCACCGATCCGCCAGATGTAGCGCACCACCCGCTGGTAGAAGGACACGATGAGCAGCGCCGGCACCAGGAACCCGAAGAGCAGGTGCGCGACCGCGTACGCCAGCCCATCCCAGCTGTCCGCCAGGAAGAAGTCGCAGTGGTTCCGAGACGCAGAGGATCCGTAGAAGAACAAACACGGCGACACGAAGGCCGCGTCGAAGAGCCAGGACGCCAGAATCATGCGCTTGGCCTTCTCGCGGGACACTTTAAAGCTCAGCGGGTACACGATGGTATAGAAGCGGTCCACGCAGATGGACAGGAGCACGTACACCTGCACGCCGGGGCACAGATGCTGCAGGTAGCGCACGGCTTTACACGTGGCCGCGGTCAGAGGCCAGTGACCCGCCGACACCTGCAGCAGGACCAGCGGCGCGCAGGCCAGACTCAGCAGCAGGTCCGCGCACGCCATCGACACCACAAAGTAGTTGGTCGTGGACTGAGTTCTGCGGCTGCGGTGGATCACCAGACACACCAGCGAGTTTCCCAGAACCGATATGAGCCAGAAGACCCCGAAGACCAGCCCGAGGAGCGTGACCTCCGCCGGGGTCAGGTCGTACGAGGTCAGCGAGCCGTTGCTCTGCAGGGAGGCGGTGGACGAGGAGGCGTCCAGGCGACACATGACCGGCGTTGGCGATCCGGACGCCGGTGTTGAGGAGTCATCCCTGTCGGAGTAGTTGAGGAGGACGGCGGAGTGGAACGAAGGCTTTACGCCCTCCATGGACAGGAAGTACACCATTTGCCTCTCTGTGTCAGATCAAAGCTGAAACACACGACAGGTACAGTTTAATCACATCATCTGTACAGCGCTTTACAATGCACGCTGATTCATAACAGCTTTACTACACCTATCATTTAACTTCATTTACAGAGCTGTGCAATGATACAGTTTATATAGTTAAATATCCAACTTTATATATAGATACTATAGTTTATATATGGTTAAATATCCAACCTTATATATAGATACTATAGTTTATATATGGTTATATATATCCAACTTTATATATAGATACTATAGTTTATATATGGTTACATGTCCAACTTTATATATAGATACTATAGTTTATATATGGTTAAATGTCCAACTTTTTATATAGATAATATAGTTTATATATGGTTAAATGTCCAACTTTATATATAGATACTATAGTTTATATATGGTTAAATGTCCAACTTTATATATAGATACTATAGTTTATATATGGTTAAATGTCCAACTTTATATAGATAATATAGTTTATATATGGTTAAATGTCCAACTTTATATATAGATACTATAGTTTATATATGGTTACATGTCCAACTTTATATAGATAATATAGTTTATATATGGTTAAATGTCCAACTTTTTATATAGATACTATAGTTTATATATGGTTACATGTCCAACTTTATATATAGATAATATAGTTTATATATGTTATATGTCCAACTTTATATATAGATACTATAGTTTATATATGGTTAAATGTCCAACTTTATATATAGATACTATAGTTTATATATGGTTAAATGTCCAACTTTATATATAGATACTATAGTTTATATATGGTTACATGTCCAACTTTATATAGATAATATAGTTTATATATGGTTAAATGTCCAACTTTATATATAGATACTATAGTTTATATATGGTTACATGTCCAACTTTATATAGATAATATAGTTTATATATGGTTAAATGTCCAACTTTTTATATAGATACTATAGTTTATATATGGTTACATGTCCAACTTTATATAGATACTATAGTTTATATATGGTTATATGTCCAACTTTATATATAGATAATATAGTTTATATATGGTTAAATGTCCAACTTTTTATATAGATACTATAGTTTATATATGGTTACATGTCCAACTTTATATAGATACTATAGTTTATATATGGTTATATGTCCAACTTTATATATAGATAATATAGTTTATATATGTTATATGTCCAACTTTATATATAGATACTATAGTTTATATATGGTTAAATGTCCAACTTTATATATAGATACTATAGTTTATATATGGTTAAATGTCCAACTTTATATATAGATACTATAGTTTATATATGGTTAAATGTCCAACTTTATATATAGATACTATAGTTTATATATGGTTACATGTCCAACTTTATATAGATAATATAGTTTATATATGGTTAAATGTCCAACTTTATATATAGATACTATAGTTTATATATGGTTACATGTCCAACTTTATATAGATAATATAGTTTATATATGGTTAAATGTCCAACTTTTTATATAGATACTATAGTTTATATATGGTTACATGTCCAACTTTATATATAGATAATATAGTTTATATATGTTATATGTCCAACTTTATATATAGATACTATAGTTTATATATGGTTAAATGTCCAACTTTATATATAGATACTATAGTTTATATATGGTTAAATGTCCAACTTTATATATAGATACTATAGTTTATATATGGTTACATGTCCAACTTTATATAGATAATATAGTTTATATATGGTTAAATGTCCAACTTTATATATAGATACTATAGTTTATATATGGTTACATGTCCAACTTTATATAGATAATATAGTTTATATATGGTTAAATGTCCAACTTTATATATAGATACTATAGTTTATATATGGTTACATGTCCAACTTTATATAGATAATATAGTTTATATATGGTTAAATGTCCAACTTTTTATATAGATACTATAGTTTATATATGGTTACATGTCCAACTTTATATAGATACTATAGTTTATATATGGTTATATGTCCAACTTTATATATAGATAATATAGTTTATATATGGTTAAATGTCCAACTTTTTATATAGATACTATAGTTTATATATGGTTACATGTCCAACTTTATATATAGATACTATAGTTTATATATGGTTATATGTCCAACTTTATATATAGATACTATAGTTTATATATGGTTACATGTCCAACTTTATATATAGATACTATAGTTTATATATGGTTACATGTCCAACTTTATATAGATACTATAGTTTATATATGGTTATATGTCCAACTTTATATATAGATAATATAGTTTATATGTTATATGTCCAATTTTATATATAGATACTATAGTTTATATATGGTTACATGGCCAACTTTATATAGATACTATAGTTTATATATGGTTATATGTCCAACTTTATATATAGATAATATAGTTTATATATGTTATATGTCCAACTTTATATATAGATACTATAGTTTATATATGGTTAAATGTCCAACTTTATATATAGATACTATAGTTTATATATGGTTACATGTCCAACTTTATATAGATAATATAGTTTATATATGGTTAAATGTCCAACTTTTTATATAGATACTATAGTTTATATATGGTTATATGTCCAACTTTATACACTCACCTAAAGGATTATTAGGAACACCATACTAATACTGTGTTTGACCCCCTTTCGCTCTTCAGAACTGCCTTAATTCTACGTGGCATTGATTCAACAAGGTGCTGAAAGCATTCTTTAGAAATGTTGGCCCATATTGATAGGATAGCATCTTGCAGTTGATGGAGATTTGTGGGATGCACATCCAGGGCACGAAGCTCCCGTTCCACCACATCCCAAAGATGCTCTATTGGGTTGAGATCTGGTGACTGTGGGGGCCATTTTAGTACAGTGAACTCATTGTCATGTTCAAGAAACCAATTTGAAATGATTCGAGCTTTGTGACATGGTGCATTATCCTGCTGGAAGTAGCCATCAGAGGATGGGTACATGGTGGTCATAAAGGGATGGACATGGTCAGAAACAATGCTCAGGTAGGCCGTGGCATTTAAACGATGCCCAATTGGCACTAAGGGGCCTAAAGTGTGCCAAGAAAACATCCCCCACACCATTACACCACCACCACCAGCCTGCACAGTGATAACAAGGCATGATGGATCCATGTTCTCATTCTGTTTACGCCAAATTCTGAATCTACCATCTGAATGTCTCAACAGAAATCGAGACTCATCAGACCAGGCAACATTTTTCCAGTCTTCAACTGTCCAATTTTGGTGAGCTCGTGCAAATTGTAGCCTCTTTTTCCTATTTGTAGTGGAGATGAGTGGTACCCGGTGGGGTCTTCTGCTGTTGTAGCCCATCCGCCTCAAGGTTGTGCGTGTTGTGGCTTCACAAATGCTTTGCTGCATACCTCGGTTGTAACGAGTGGTTATTTCAGTCAAAGTTGCTCTTCTATCAGCTTGAATCAGTCGGCCCATTCTCCTCTGACCTCTAGCATCAACAAGGCATTTTCGCCCACAGGACTGCCGCATACTGGATGTTTTTCCCTTTTCACACCATTCTTTGTAAACTCTAGAAATGGTTGTGCGTTAAAATCCCAGTAACTGAGCAGATTGTGAAATACTCAGACCGGCCCGTCTGGCACCAACAACCATGCCACGCTCAAAATTGCTTAAATCACCTTTCTTTCCCATTCTGACATTCAGTTTGGAGTTCAGGAGATTGTCTTGACCAGGACCACACCCCTAAATGCATTGAAGCAACTGCCATGTGATTGGTTGATTAGATAATTGCATTAATGAGAAATTGAACAGGTGTTCCTAATAATCCTTTAGGTGAGTGTATATAGATAATATAGTTTATATATGTTATATGTCCAACTTTATATATAGATACTATAGTTTATATATGGTTAAATGTCCAACTTTATATAGATAATATAGTTTATATATGGTTATATGTACAACTTTATATATAGATACTATAGTTTATATATGGTTAAATGTCCAACTTTATATATAGATACTATAGTTTATATATGGTTACATGTCCAACTTTATATAGATAATATAGTTTATATATGGTTAAATGTCCAACTTTTTATATAGATACTATAGTTTATATATGGTTATATGTCCAACTTTATATATAGATAATATAGTTTATATATGTTATATGTCCAACTTTATATATAGATACTATAGTTTATATATGGTTACATGTCCAACTTTATATATAGATACTATAGTTTATATATGGTTACATGTCCAACTTTATATAGATACTATAGTTTATATATGGTTACATGTCCAACTTTATATATAGATACTATAGTTTATATATGGTTACATGTCCAACTTTATATAGATACTATAGTTTATATATGGTTATATGTCCAACTTTATATATAGATAATATAGTTTATATATGTTATATGTCCAACTTTATATATAGATACTATAGTTTATATATGGTTAAATGTCCAACTTTATATATAGATACTATAGTTTATATATGGTTACATGTCCAACTTTATATATAGATACTATAGTTTATATATGGTTACATGTCCAACTTTATATATAGATACTATAGTTTATATATGGTTACATGTCCAACTTTATATATAGATACTATAGTTTATATATGGTTACATGTCCAACTTTATATATAGATACTATAGTTTATATATGGTTACATGTCCAACTTTATATAGATACTATAGTTTATATATGGTTATATGTCCAACTTTATATATAGATAATATAGTTTATATGTTATATGTCCAATTTTATATATAGATACTATAGTTTATATATGGTTAAATGTCCAACTTTATATATAGATAATATAGTTTATATATGGTTACATGTCCAACTTTATATATAGATACTATAGTTTATATATGGTTATATGTCCAACTTTATATATAGATACTATAGTTTATATATGGTTAAATGTCCAACTTTATATATAGATACTATAGTTTATATATGGTTAAATGTCCAACTTTATATAGATAATATAGTTTATATATGGTTATATGTACAACTTTATATATAGATACCATAGTTTATATATGGTTAAATGTCCAACTTTATATATAGATACTATAGTTTATATATGGTTAAATGTCCAACTTTATATATAGATACTATAGTTTATATATGGTTAAATGTCCAACTTTATATATAGATACTATAGTTTATAATATAGATAATATAGTTGATATAGTGTGAACGCAAAGCAGAATCTGTGATCATCTGAAACACGTCAACACACGTTTCCACGGCTGAATTCACCGTCATGATTTATCACGTTTGGTCCTCTAGACCTTCAGTTTTACACACACACACAACACTGCTGAAGAATCTGAGCTCAGAAAACGACTGTGATGTGTGTGCAGACAAGCAACACACACATTCAGATCAAACGAGTGCTTGAACACCTGATTGAGTTGATCAGCTCATTATCATCATCATCACCTGTGTCAGATTAGAGCCGTGATGCGGGACTTCATGACACTCTTATGTGTTTAGTGGGAAATAGAAGACGACATGAGGGTGAGTGAGTGATGATTATTTGCAGAAAAACCCGAATCAAGTTCTAGAGAGATAAAACACGGCTCAGATCTGTGAATGAGTTATTAATACTGTCTGAAGAAACATGTTTATCAGCGATTAAAGCGTTGTGTGCTGGATCTCAATCATCCAGAGAGCTTTAATTCTATTAAAGCCTCCAGAGACGGCAGACTCAGAGAAGCTCCTCCAGAGATGCTCATCAAGTGTGTGTTGTGCTGATCTCAGGGTAAAGTTTACTCTGGTGATGCTGTAATTCATCAACAACACATCCTCAGCATCTCATCCCACATTAAACACATCTAGAGATCCTTCTCATGGCACTGAATTTTGATATGTGTTCTCACGATGACGAACAACATTCTGGATGAACGTTCCTATAACGCTGAGATCATTATGATGTTATGATGAATGTTAACGTCAACCTACTTGGGATATTACAAATAAACATTCAAAGAATGTTATATTAGATTTGGAGAATGTTATCATAAACTTTTAAATAATGTTCTCATCACGACAAGAAAACTGGACATTTTAACATTTTAGAAACATTGCAAATCACTGTTCTGTTCCCACAAGGACATTACCTCAGATTAACTCAGAACGTTCTCTCAAGGTTCTCTCAACGTTATGAACAAATGTTCTTCCAGTAACATTAATAGAACATTCGTTCAAAGTTATCTGGTCTTTAATAATGTTTCTGTCCAACTTTATATAGATAATATAGTTTATATATGGTTAAATGTCCAACTTTATATATAGATACTATAGTTTATATATGGTTACATGTCCAACTTTATATATAGATACTATAGTTTATATATGGTTACATGTCCAACTTTATATATAGATACTATAGTTTATATATGGTTAAATGTCCAACTTTATATATAGATACTATAGTTTATATATGGTTATATGTCCAACTTTATATATAGATACTATAGTTTATATATGGTTATATGTCCAACTTTATATATAGATACTATAGTTTATATATGGTTAAATGTCCAACTTTATATATAGATACTATAGTTTATATATGGTTACATGTCCAACTTTATATATAGATACTATAGTTTATATATGGTTAAATGTCCAACTTTATATATAGATACTATAGTTTATATATGGTTAAATGTCCAACTTTATATATAGATACTATAGTTTATATATGGTTATATGTCCAACTTTATATATAGATACTATAGTTTATATATGGTTATATGTCCAACTTTATATAGATAATATAGTTTATATATGGTTAAATGTCCAACTTTATATATATAGATACT
Source organism: Coreius guichenoti (assembly GCA_039654105.1). Classification (NCBI taxonomy): domain Eukaryota; kingdom Metazoa; phylum Chordata; class Actinopteri; order Cypriniformes; family Gobionidae; genus Coreius; species Coreius guichenoti. Next base: position 183,265 of record CM077182.1, on the reverse strand, counting down.
ATAGTTTATATATGGTTAAATGTCCAACTTTATATATAGATACTATAGTTTATATATGGTTAAATGTCCAACTTTATATATAGATAATATAGTTTATATATGGTTAAATGTCCAACTTTATATATAGATACTATAGTTTATATATGGTTAAATGTCCAACTTTATATATAGATACTATAGTTTATATATGGTTAAATGTCCAACTTTATATATAGATACTATAGTTTATATATGGTTATATGTCCAACTTTATATATAGATACTATAGTTTATATATGGTTATATGTCCAACTTTATATAGATAATATAGTTTATATATGGTTAAATGTCCAACTTTATATATATAGATACTATAGTTTATATATGGTTAAATGTCCAGCTTTATATATAGATACTATAGTTTATATATGGTTAAATGTCCAACTTTATATATAGATACTATAGTTTATATATGGTTATATGTCCAACTTTATATATAGATACTATAGTTTATATATGGTTATATGTCCAACTTTATATATAGATACTATAGTTTATATATGGTTATATGTCCAACTTTATATAGATAATATAGTTTATATATGATTACATGTCCAACTTTATATAGATACTATAGTTTATATATGGTTATATGTCCAACTTTATATATAGATGGTTGACATATATAATAATGGTCTTTAATGTTCTCCGAACGTTAGCACAAAAACATTCATAGAATGTTTTCTTATGTAGCGTTTTTAAAAAAGGCACAATATGTAATTTTTCGTCTCTTATTCAACACAAAGGCGTGTCTTGACTCCTTGATTGGGCGGAGCTTTTATTCTGTCAGACGAGCGCTTCCGCTTCTTCCGCTCGTGTGTGTGTTGTAACGCAGCGCTGTTTTATCATATTACACACATTTGAGTGTGTTAAAGTGATGTTATAATGCTACTCTGTGCGTTCGCTCGGCGCTACTATGAGACACTTGTTCACACTGCAGTGAGCGAGATCATATTAGGCATGGTAAAACATGGTACTCGCGGTAAATCAAGAACACCAGATTTAAACAATAAGACTAACTGTGCTGAGCTGGAGAACAATGATTAGTTTCTGTCCATGAATGATCCAAACAGTTGCTCACCTGTCTAATAAAACACATCATATATTAAAGCGGCTTTGGTGTTTCCATGGTTTCTACAAAATAAAACCGGAGCGTAACGTGGGTATGATGTCACTGATAGGCGACGCACGCACACGGGCCGTGTCCTGGTTAAAATCACTTATTTCTCTGGATTTAAACATACTTAGGAACATTTGGGATAATGTACACAAGTCAACAAAATATATAACACTCTTCTAGTGGTTTGTGGATATTTTAATCCAAAAATCTTACATATTGTGCCTTTAAGTGTTTCTACTTGTTTCAGAGAACATTCAAAAGTAACATTCCCATAATGTTTGAAGAATGACACAATGGAACGTTCCCTTAACGTTCACACAACCAAGAACAAAACGTTTTAAAACATTTTTCAAAACTGGACTTTTTGAACATTCAGAAATAACGTTTTCATAACTTAATGGGAACGCTACTAGAACATGGTTTTGTTAACCCTCTGCTTTCGGTCAAAAATATTACGTTTTGTTACAATGGTACAAAAATTGGTAAAGGTTTTGGCACTTGCTATGTGAACACACACAAAAAAATCATGAACATGATTCGAAAAGGTTAAACAGTCCTGAAATAAATGGTCACTTATGTTGTTTGAAATTAATGTGAGGCTAATCTCACTGAAAGCTCATTTTTTGAGATATCAACCTCAAATTTGGAACACAACTTTAGATTTTTTTTTTTGCAGTTTTAAAGTAAAATGTGTATTTTATATAAAAAATATAAAAAATTGTGTGTTTGTACATTATTCATAAGAATAAATGTAAAATTTAAGTTCACTTTTTAAACTCTTTTCGCTTCAGCAATAATCTACCATGTGTCTTCTTAAAAAAAGACCAAAATTCAGTCTGTTGCTCCAAAACATTCTATATTTATGTTGGAAATTTCATTTTCAGGTGTTCAAAAAGTGAATAAATGGATTATAACTACAGCATAAATATAATTTAGTACCATAAAATTAATTTAAAAATATTATCGAACTAAAATATAGTACAATCTTTTAGTTGAAATAAAAAAAAAACGCTTTTGTTGACCGACATGCGAACGGTAACGTTATTCAAAACCAAACGATTTATGATGAATTCATTCACCATCGTTTATATTTACATATGCGGGCCTGTTATGATTCAATATCACAAACCCTCGCTTATGGCGGATAACATATGCAACTGTATATTCTGAAAGATGCCGCGGATCCGTGGATGTTTATGAAGATGTGAGCGTCAGTAACGCGACGCGTCGTGTTGTTTTCCTCACACACACACATACACACACACACTCAGAAGGAAACGCACCTCATATGAAGCTGCTTCTCCTTCTTCTTCTTTCGGATCGGTCATTTCCTCCATCGTTTCTCCTCATCAACGTGTTTCTTTACATTTCCTCAGATTGACAAATCAATCACAGCATCCACTCCCGAGACGAGCACGCGCGCGCGCACACTCTCATCACACCCGCGGGCGCGCGCGCACTCAGATCAGATCCATGTATGTAAATCCGTGACGCGGCAGTTCGATTGTGCTCATGAATTATTCATATGACCCACAAATTGTTTGTTTTATTGTCACAGTGGGGTTATAAAACACTGATTTGTTATTTTGTTTTCTTACTGAGCATATACATTAAATATTAATCCTCATACACACCTGTTTTCATGACTACATTATTTAGCATGTTTACTGTCATTGTGAGGACATTAGGAGACAATGGACGGACTGAGATCTTTGCAGCTGTTTATTATCCGCTCTGACATCAGTGATGCAGCGTGTCACGTGACCTGCGGGATGTAATGAATCTGTCAAATGTTTGTTACATTGGTGCTGATGCTGTTGTCTGAGGGTGTTGCTGTGGCAACGCAGCTGCTGAGCAGAGATTGTTCTTTTGTGTCTGTTGTCATGGCGACTAATGGCTGTATCATCAGAGAGAGAGAGAGTGGAGGAAGATTTTCTCATTTCGGTTACAGACACACACTCATCTTTGAGCTGCTCACGTTCCCTGTGTTGACCTTTGACCCCAGAGTTTAACATGCAGCATCTCTGATACACTATATTGCCAAAAGTTTTGGGTCGCCTGCCTTTACATGCACATGAACTTTAATGCCATCCCATTCTTAATCCGTAGGGTTTAATATGGAGTTGGCCCACCCTTTGCAGCTCTAACAGCTTCAACTCTTCTGGGAAGGCTTTCCACAAGGTTTAGGAGTGTGTTTATGGGAATTTTTGACCATTCTTCTAGAAGCGCATTTGTGAGGTCAGGCACTGATGTTGGACGAGAAGGCCTGGCTCGCAGTCTCCGCTCTAATTCATCCCAAAGGTGTTCTATCGGGTTGAGGTCAGGACTCTGTGCAGGCCAGTCAAGTTCCTCCACACCAAACTCGCTCATCCATGTCTTTATGGGCCGACGCTTTGTGCACTGGTGCGCAGTCATGTTGGAACAGGAAGGGGCCGTCCCCAAACTGTTCCCACAAAGTTGGGAGCATGAAATTGTCCAAAATGTCTTGGTATGCTGAAGCATTAAGAGTTCCTTTCACTGGAACTAAGGGGCCAAGCCCAACCCCTGAAAAACAACCCCACCCCATAATCCCCCCTCCACCAAACTTTACACTTGGCACAATGCAGTCAGGCAAGTACCGTTCTCCTGGCAACCGCCAAACCCAGACTCGTCCATGGGATTGCCAAACAGAGAAGCGTGATTGGTTACTCCAGAGAACACGTCTCACTGCTCTAGAGTCCAGTGGCGGCGTGCTTTACCCCACTGCATCCCACGCTTTGCATTGCACTTGGTGATGTAAGGCTTGGATGAGCTGCTCGGCCATGGAAACCCATTCCATGAAGCTCTCTACACACTGTTCTTGAGCTCATCTGAAGGCCACAGAAGTTTGGAGGTCTGTATCTATTGACTCTGCAGAAAGTTGGTGACTTCTGCGCACTGTGACCCTCAGCATGTGCTGACCCCGCTCTGTGATTTTACGTGGCCTATCACTTCGTGGCTGAGTTGCTGTTGTTCCCAATTGCTTCCACTTTGTTATAATCCCACTAACAGTTGAGCGTGGAATATTTAGTAGTGAGGAAATGTCAGGAATGGACTTATTGCACAGGTGGCAACCTATCACGGTGCCACGCTTGAGTTCACTGAGCTCCTGAGAGCGACCCATTCTTTCACAAATGTGTGTAGAAGCGTCTGCATGCCTAGTGCTTGATTTATACACCTGTGGCCATGAAGTGATTGAACACCTGAACTCAGTGATTTGAGGGGCGTCCCAATACTTTTGGCAGTATAGTGTGTATCCAGCTAAAGCGGTCATGAGTAAAACTCGAGCGCTTCCTGTGACGATGAGCTGTCAGTCATTCTGAACTGATGGTTTATTTTCGTTTACAGCAGTAAAGAAACAGACGCAGCTCATCAGAACTCAGATCTTTTTACTCATTTACAGAAAACAACATTAATGTCTATAAATAGTTTTCATTTACATTCATGGAAAACAATCTGTGTTTCAGAGAAACGTTACAGTTGTTTAGTAACTTTTCACCCAGCGAACAGGGAACGTTCTCTCAACGTTATGAACAAACCTTCCAGTAACGTTAACAGAACGTTTGTTCAGAGTTATCTGCGTCAGAACAAAAACATCATCGTTCATGGAGCGTCTAACGTTTTTTAAATGTTTCTACTTGTTTCAGAACGTTGAGAAAACATTCAAAACTAACGTTCCCATAATGTTTGCAGAATGACACCACCGGCGTAACGGGACCGTTAGCAGAACGTTCATCCGCTGAGCTGACCAACACAAGCGTTTAATAACCGCAGATGAGATATATTTCATCTTCATGATAAGAACAGAGAGTAAAATCACTTATTTAACTAGTTTGATGTTCACATTCAGAGAATTGACACAAGACTAAAGCAACGTCATGAAGAAGAGTTGAGGCGTGTGTATTTACATCTGTTCATATGTACAACGCTCAGAGTTGGGATGGTCACATGCGGTCCACCGTCCTGATGCTGCCGTCCAGCGTCAGCGAGCCGAACCTGAAACACACAAGCTGATTGTCTTCTGTAGAGACGCGTACACAGAGTTTGATCATTATGTGAGTGAAGCTTCACCTCTCCAGGAACAGGTTGTTCTCCGCCAGCTCCTTCACCACTCCCTCCATCTCCTCCTTCAGCTTCTTCATCCTGCAGGCAAGATCACATCACTAATGAAGAGTCAGCCTAAGAATGAGCCTCTTCCTCAGTGCTTCTGTCTCGTTCTCCAGCACAAATATCTAAACATGTTTAAAGGGTTAGTTCACCCAAAACTGTAAATCCTGTCATGAATTCCTCTCCCTCGTGTCGTTCAAACCCGTCAGACCTTCGTTCATCTTCAGACACAAATGAAGATATTTCTGATGAAATGTAATGAACACTTTAAAGCTCCAGAAAGGAAGTAAAGACATCGTTAAAATAGCCCATGTGACTCCAGTGGTTCAGCCTTAATGTTATGAAGAGATGAGAATACTTTAGTGCGCAAAAACAAACACAAATGACGACTTTATTCAACAATCTCTTCTCATCTGTGTCAGACTCTTACGCTGTTGGCGTTGGTCAGCTCCTGCGTCATCATCACACACATGCGTCACATGATCAGCATCGGCCAATGGTGAGCCGGCGTTCTGGTGTAACTGAAGCGCTGCACTGTATTTACTGCACCAACAGCGCAAGAGACACAGACGAGAAGAGATTGTTGAATAAAGTCGTCATTTGTGTTTGTTTTGCGCACTAAAGTATTCTCATCTCTTCATAACATTAAGGCTGAACCACTGGAGTCACATGGGCTATTTTAACGATGTCTTTACTTCCTTTCTGGAACTTGAAAGTGTTCATTACATTTCATCAGAAATATCTTCATTTGTGTCTGAAGATGAACGAAGGTCTGACGGGTTTGAACGACACGAGGGAGAGGAATTATTCAGTGCGTTTACATGCTCTCTCATAATGCGATTTGGCAATATTGCGATTAAACTTTACCTCATGTAAACCCAATACTTCGATCAAACTAATGCGATTAAGCTCATAATCGTAGTAACCATAGTCTCATTAAACTATGTTGCGTACGCCGATTTTAATCGCATTAAACAGGCATGTTGCCGCTCTGACCAAAGTGCGCGGACGTACACGGACGGTGTGTGTTCATGAATGAACTCCGTGACATTATTCTGAAGTTTTCTCCAAATCACTAAACTCTGTCAACACAACTCGCTGCGCAGTCTCTGCTCCGTATCTTCATCCAGACGCGAGAAGAGCGTGACGACAGCTAACCCTGGCATTGCGATGTTCATCACGGCGCAGAATAATATCCAGTACGTCCATAAAAATGTATTTTGAATTTGATGCGAGTAGATTAAAACGGTAACATGCCTACTGTACGCCGATCTGAGTGTGGTATAACTTATTAGCGAATAATCAGAATAATAAAAATTGCATGTAAACTGAGTGAGGAGTTCTGCTCGTGTCATGTAAACCTCTTACTGCGATTAAGACCTTACTCGGATTGTTAGAAATAATCGCATTATTGGTGCACATGTAAACAGTCAATGACAGAATTTACATTTTTGGGTGATCTAACCCTTTAAATACATTTACTGGAGAAGTAAAATGAAGTGAGTTTGTGCTTAAAACAAGAACAAATATCTGTGAATGAAGAAAAAGTGAAAACGATGATTTTCTGACTCCACTGGCTGATATTTGTTCTTGTTTTAAGCACAAACTCACGTCATTTTGATGCTAACAAAAATATGTCCTATGAACATTTTTCTAACGTTCCCATTAGGTTATGAAAACATTTTTTTAATGTTTTAAAAACGTTATTTCTTGGTTGTGTGAACGTTAAGGGAACATTCTATTGTATCATTCTTCAAACATTATGGGATGTTACTTTTGAATGTTCTCTAAACAAGTAGAAACATTTCAAAAACGTCCAACTGAAACATTCCCTGAATGATGATTTTGTGCTAAAGTTTTGAGAACATTATTAAAGAGCAGGGGGTGTTCCAGAAAGCAAGGTTAACTTACCGTCACATATAGCCTGAACTCCCGGTTGATTAACCCAAACCTTGCTTACTCAAGGTGTGCTGGTTACACAAACGCGTCCGTGAGTAAGTTCAGACAACTCAGAGTATGTTCCCGGTTAACACACAAGACATTCTCAACAGAGCAACGAATCGATGAGTCACCATGGAAACAGACGCATTCTACTTCCTCTTCTTCTTTTGTTTAATGGCGATTTACATAACCTACTTAGTGCACATCGCCACCTATTTGGTGGTTGTGCAATCATTTTTTCAGTCTTTTCGTTTGATAAGTAATCTTTATTACTGAGGATAAGGATTATATTGTTTGTTTGATGCTAATTAATTGAATGCAGATCCATGTGTGAGATGACAAAAATAAATATATATATTTGAATTGAATTAACATTTAAACATTACCTTGTTATAATAGTGCTCTAGAATTAATATATAATATTGTATATTATATAACAAATTTGGTTATATTAATATACAGTGGGGAGAACAAGTATTTGATACACTGCCGATTTTGCAGGTTTGCCCACTTACAAAGCATGTAGAAGTCTGTAATTTTTATCATAGGTACTCTTCAACTGTGAGAGACGGAATCTAAAACAAAAATCCAGAAAATCACATTGTATGATTTTTAAGTAATTAATTTGCATTTTATTGCATGACATAACTATTTGATACATCAGAAAAGCAGAACTTAATATTTGGTACAGAAACCTTTGTTTGCAATTACAGAGATCATACGTTTCCTGTAGTTCTTGACCAGGTTTGCACACACTGCAGCAGGGATTTTGGCCCACTCCTCCATACAGACCTTCTCCAGATCCTTCAGGTTTCGGGGCTGTCGCTGGGCAATACGGACTTTCAGCTCCCTCCAAAGATTTTCTATTGGGTTCAGGTCTGGAGACTGGCTAGGCCACTCCAGGACCTTGAGATGCTTCTTACGGAGCCACTCCTTAGTTGCCCTGGCTGTGTGTTTCGGGTCGTTGTCATGCTGGAAGACCCAGCCCCGACCCATCTTCAATGCTCTTACTGAGGGAAGGAGGTTGTTGGCCAAGATCTCGCGATACATGGCCCCATCCATCCTCCCCTCAATACGGTGCAGTCGTCCTGTCCCCTTTGCAGAAGAGCATCCCCAAAGAATGATGTTTCCACCTCCATGCTTCACGGTTGGGATGGTGTTCTTGGGGTTGTACTCATCCTTCTTCTTCCTCCAAACACGGCGAGTGGAGTTTAGACCAAAAAGCTCTATTTTTGTCTCATCAGACCACATGACCTTCTCCCATTCCTCCTCTGGATCATCCAGATGGTCATTGGCAAACTTCAGACGGGCCTGGACATGCGCTGGCTTGAGCAGGGGGACCTTGCGTGCGCTGCAGGATTTTAATCCATGACGGCGTAGTGTGTTACTAATGGTTTTCTTTGAGACTGTGGTCCCAGCTCTCTTCAGGTCATTGACCAGGTCCTGCCGTGTAGTTCTGGGCTGATCCCTCACCTTCCTCATGATCATTGATGCCCCACGAGGTGAGATCTTGCATGGTGCCCCAGACCGAGGGAGATTGACCGTCATCTTGAACTTCTTCCATTTTCTAATAATTGCGCCAACAGTTGTTGCCTTCTCACCAAGCTGCTTGCCTATTGTCCTGTAGCCCATCCCAGCCTTGTGCAGGTCTACAATTTTATCCCTGATGTCCTTACACAGCTCTCTGGTCTTGGCCATTGTGGAGAGGTTGGAGTCTGTTTGATTGAGTGTGTGGACAGGTGTCTTTTATACAGGTAACGAGTTCAAACAGGTGCAGTTAATACAGGTAATGACTGGAGAACAGGAGGGCTTCTTAAAGAAAAACTAACAGGTCTGTGAGAGCCGGAATTCTTACTGGTTGGTAGGTGATCAAATACTTATGTCATGCAATAAAATGCAAATGAATTACTTAAAAATCATACAATGTGATTTTCTGGATTTTTGTTTTAGATTCCGTCACTCACAGTTGAAGAGTACCTATGATAAAAATTACAGACTTCTACATGCTTTGTAAGTAGGAAAACCTGCAAAATCAGCAGTGTATCAAATACTTGTTCTCCCCACTGTAACTATATTAATTATATAACACACATCTGAATACCTCTTAAGCAAACTAACCCTGATCATGAGCCGCTCCGGAGCACGTTATGTTCAGAGTGAGTTGCTATGGTTACTCAGGTGATGTTCAGAGTGAGTTGCTATGGTTACTCACAGGTGATGTTCAGAGTGAGTTGCTATGGTTACTCACAGGTGATGTTCAGAGAGTGAATTGCTATGGCTACTCACAGGTGATGTTCAGAGTGAGTTTCTATGGTTACTCACAGGTGATGTTCAGAGAGTGAATTGCTATGGCTACTCACAGGTGATGTTCAGAGTGAGTTGCTATGGTTACTCACAAGGTGATGTTCAGAGTGAGTTGCTATGGTTACTCACAAGGTGATGTTCAGAGTGAGTTGCTATAGCTACTCAGGTGATGTTCAGAGTGAGTTGCTATGGTTACTCACAGGTGATGTTCAGAGAGTGAGTTGCTATGGCTACTCACAGGTGATGTTCAGAGTGAGTTGCTATGGTTACTCAGGTGATGTTCAGAGTGAGTTGCTATGGTTACTCACAGGTGATGTTCAGAGTGAGTTGCTATAGTTACAGGTGATGTTCAGAGTGAGTTGCTATGGCTACTCACAGGTGATGTTCAGAGTGAGTTGCTATGGTTACTCAGGTGATGTTCAGAGTGAGTTGCTATGGTTACTCACAGGTGATGTTCAGAGTGAGTTGCTATGGTTACTCACAGGTGATGTTCAGAGTGAGTTGCTATGGTTACTCACAGGTGATGTTCAGAGTGAGTTGCTATGGCTACTCACAGGTGATGTTCAGAGTGAGTTGCTATGGTTACTCAGGTTGATGTTCAGAGTGAGTTGCTATGGTTACTCACAGGTGATGTTCAGAGTGAGTTGCTATGGCTACTTACATACCCTGTAAGTTACCTCTGTTTTTGGAACCGAAAGTTGAGGTTATCCGCTTGCTTACTCTTAAACATACCCAGGTTTGTCACATAACCTGCTTTCTGGAATACCCCCCTGATAACTCTAAACGAACGTTCTATTAGCGTTACTGGAAGAACGTTTGTTCATAACTCACCCCAGAGTCATCTCCACCAGCGTGCTAGGACTGAGGTACGCCTGCGGTTTGATTCCTCCGGCCGTCATGGGCATCATCTTCTGAGGCAGCTGCTCCATCAGCTGAACACACACACACACACACACAAAATGGAGCCGTCAGCGTCTCTGTGTCATTACAGTGCAGCTACACGGACGGCACTTCCTGTTTACTCACTTTATACACGCGCTGCATGAGCAGGGTCACTTCCTGTTCCATGCCGCCGAACTGACCAGTCAAAGACAGGAGGTGCTTCCGCACGTGATGGAACTTCCTGCAACGAGACGTTCAGAGTCAGAACAGCAGCTGATCTCCAGGCACAGTTTCCATGGCAACAGAGCAAAGAGCCAATGAGATCACTGCGCTCACACTCGTGTGTGTCACAATACAGCAGGTCACGTGACAGGGACGTTTTAATAATTGATCTTACACTGCAAAACATGATGTTCTTCCTCAGTGTTTCTGTTGTTTTCCAGCACAAATATATAAACATTTACTGGAGAAGAGAAATAACTGAAGATATTAAGAATTATTTTCTGAAAATGTATCAATTTTAAAGTTTATGCTTGGAAAGAAAAATAATTGCATTTCCCCTTTGAACAGGGTTCCTGCAGGTCTTATGAAGGTCAATGTAAGGAATAAATCGAACATCACACGTCAACATGTTCTCTAAATGTAATGAGTTATTAGTGACACTTCACAGTTTGAGAATACAATTTCCAACAGATCTCCATAACTCTTTAAAATAGCTTAAAGTTTGAGAATCTTGTGATTTTATGATTAAAACATGAACAAATATCTGCCAATGTGTTCATAAACATCAACTTAATTCACATGAGTCATTTTCATACCCAATGACAGATATTTGTTCTTGTTTTAAGCACAAACTCACTTCATTTTGTTCAGTTTCTCAGAAAACAAGACTTCATTTCTTCATTTTGCATGTCATTAAATGTGTCTTGATTTAAGGATGTTTTGAGTTTGTGCTGGAAAACTAAAATCCTCATTTTTTGCAGTGCATGTGATTTAATGTACGGCTTTATGAAATCTGTTTGTTTTCATTTTTCTGGCCTCTGCTTTAATGGTCAGATTAAATGTGACTGACTCTCGTTCATCTTCTGAACACAAATGAAGATATTTGTAATGAAATGGGAAAGATTTCTGTCCTCCATTGACAGTCTCAGCAACTTCCACTGACGCTTCAGAAAGTTCATAAAGAGATGGTGAAACTGATCCGTACGGATCGAGCGGATTATTCCAGATGTTCTGAAGAGACTCGATGGCTTTATATGAGGAAGGAAAGTCTGACGGGTTTGGACGACATTAGGGCGAGGAAATGATCACAGGATTCTCATTAATGGGTGAACTGGCCCTTTAAGTGTTCGGACCGACTGTTGATTTATTCATACAAAATTTGATCCGCATTATACAGTAAATTACATTTTTATGAATGGATTCTGCAATTCCGTCCACGTTTTCTGGGGCCCTAATTTAATGCCATGATCTTGAATTTAAGACTTTCTGATCCAGTTTAAGATGTTTTTAAGGCCCGTGGAAACCCTGTTTGAATAAGATGATTTTTAATATATAAGAAGCTTTAGATATTTTTAATAGAAACCAAGGAAAACATGTTTTGCAGTGTAACGACATCATGAGCATCATGATCATTGCAGAGGAACGACATCGCTGGACTTGAGCATTTAAAGCCACAGACGTCAAACTGCAGCATTTATAATAATCACAGCGATATGTGACGCTGATATAGTTATTGATCTCTGTGAACGGGCCTGAACACATGACCTCAAACAGCATCAGAGCAACATTAATGACTGAATAATCACAGTAAAGGATTAGTTCACCTCAAAATGAAAATGTCCTGATCATTTACTCGCCCCCATCTCATCCAAGATGTTCGTGTCTTTCTTTCTTCAGTGGAAAATAAATTTAGTTTTTTGAGGAAAACATTCCAGGATTTTTCTCCACATAATGGACTTCAATGGCAACCAACAGTTGAAGGTCCAAATCAATGCAGTTTCAGAGGAAGGGCTTCAGAGGCTCTGCACGATCCCAGAGGAATAGGGTCTTATCTAGACAAACCATCGGACATTTTCAAGAAAAATAAACATTTATATACTTTTTAACCTCAAATGCGTGACTTCAGTGTTGTTCTTCTTCACGGCGTATGACGTCATCACGTCGGAAAGGTCACGCGTGACGTAGGTGGAAGTACCGACCCAGTGCCGGGAAAAACTCCATCTCATGTTCTCCTCCAACTTTAAAATCGTCCGACATCGTTGTTTTACCTTTATTTTTGTAAAGGGCGTTTGATTTAGTCTTTGCACGTTCGTTTTAACACTAGGTCGGCACTTCCACCTTCGTCACGCGTGACCTTTCCAACGTGATGACGTCATACGCCGTGAAGAAACACAACACCGAAGTCACGCATTTGAGGTTAAAAAGTATATAAATGTTTATTTTGTTAATAAATTGTTTATAAACTGCATTGATTTGGACCTTCAACCGTTGGTTGCCATTGAAGTCCATTATGTGGAGAAAAATCCTGGAATGTTTTCCTCAAACTCAATTTCTCTTCGACTGAAGAAAGAAAGACATGAACATCTTGGATGAGATGGGGGTGAGGGAATGATCAGGACATTTTCATTCTGAACTGAACAAATCCTTTAAAAACTAGGAGTATCAACTGTAGCTGGACACGTGACTCTTACTTCATCCATTCCTCACTCTTGGAGATGAAGAGGCGATATTTCATGGCACACTCGTCCGTGAAGAGCGCCCGCGCTTTGGTGGCGTGAAGAACGAGCTTTTGCCTGAAAACAGAGAGATGATGGTGTGATGGTGATGCGCGGCAGACACTCGGATCTACTGCAGCAGAAAACACACACACACTCACTTGTCAAACTTGTGGATTTGTTCTTCATTATACGGCAAACCTGAGGAGACGAGACACGGGTCAGACACACGGATGACATGAGAAGCAAAGCAGCGCTCACGAGCGTCTCAGACTCACGTCTCTCGGCCTTGTCCTTCTTGAACTGCTGGTAAATGGCACTGATGGCGTCCAGAAGAACCTTGATCTTCTCCACACTCGACGAGAAACACAACGACACAGTCAGTCTTCAACTCATGATTAACAAACACATTATGCTCTTGCTCAGTACTTTTTTACGAATATGTCCTTGCTACTGTACACTTACTATAGTAACAACAGTAAATTACCAGGGCTCGATCATTTCACTCGCATTTGCGACTAAAAATAGATGTGTGCGAATCTTAAATGTAAGATCATAAGGTCTCCAACACCTTAAATGCTATAACAAGCGTCTCAATGATCATTTTAAGCGTCTTATATTGTGGGGATGGACAAACATAAATGGCGACACTGTCTAATGTGATTATTAAACTTCATAAGGCTCTGATTTCATTAATAAATGTGAGCGCTTCACGTCTCAGAGCCTGAAGGTGGCGCTGTTGTGCGTTCAGGCTCACACACATTTATGCCAAACCACACTAATGATCAATCATGACAGTGTTTACTGTACGGTGTTTATACTGTAATATGTTGTGTACGGGTGTAAGAACGCATATTTTATCTCCTCGTCTGAATATGAATGAGCTCCTGCAATAATAAAGACATTTCAAAATAAGAGTCCCGCTGTATTTCAGGCTCGTTTATTAAATAAAAGTCACGCCGTGTGTCCGATTTACACCGCCTGGATACACAAACTGTGATTTAATTTAATTTCCATTTAATTTAAAGTAAACTCTTGTATCTTCTGTGGGACGTCCCGTCACAGGAAAGACTGAGAACATTATTTGACATATTATTATTAAACATATAGATTTTACTAGTATCAGTGTTATTATAGTTAACAACTAAAACCATAAAAAAAATCTCTTTACTTGAAATAAATAAATGTGAACTGACATAAAATAAAATATGAAAAAAAACTTAATTTTCTTAAATAAAAATGAACCTGATGTACCAAACTAAAACTGAAATAAAAATTAAAAACTTTAGACAATTTTTAAAAAACATAACTAAAAACAAAAGAGGCAAAACAACAGAATTACTAAAACTTTTAACTAAAATTAAATTTAAAATATACAGTCTCTCAGAGACACTAAAATAACACTATATGTTAATCTGTGACTGTGTTTAATAAATGCAGAAATAGTTGCGCTCCTAAAGTTTCTAAACACGCTCCTAACTTTTTCAGCTTAGCAGCACAGGTGCACCATGGGAAACAACGAGCGTCAAGCCCTGAATTATGCAGGGAATGAGGAACAGTTAGGAATGACTGTAGGTTGGAGCACCACTCACTTCCTGTCTTCCGGATGCGTTCCCACCTGCTGCGTCCACGTGTCGGTCAGACTTCCTCCCGGCAGGAACATGCTGCTGATGTCCTGCAGCGTTTGCTCCATCGAGCCCAGAGAGCTGGACAGCTGCACAGAGAGAGCAGACGTGAGGAGAGCGAAAGACGCCGCTAACCTTCAGAGGACATCCGCAGTCATCCGCAGCTCACCCGCATCACCTTCTTCCTCATGTCCCGGATCTCATCGTACTCCGCCGACAACATGTTGCCCTGCATCAGAACCTCACACCTGAAACACACACACACACACGGCGGTCATGAAGCGCGAGATCTCGCTCAGAGCTCCGTCTGAACTCACGCGCGTCACTCACAGCTGCTCGGTTCTCTCCAGCGATTGGCTGCAGTAGTTACACGCGTGAATCACCTCCGCCTTCTTGTGCACTGTCTCGCCGTACTCGTCTCTGATCAGCTCACTGCAACACAACATCACAAAGTCTGTGTCGATGATGCAAACTTCATCAAATAGTGTCGTTTTTCAGCTGGATTTATCAGAGCGAGTGGCTTCGTTCCCTTTGATTCGTGAACTCACTTCAGGCCTCGGACGGCTTTCCTCACCAGCTCCTGGTACAGAAGCAAAGAATCGGACGTCTTCCACAGATATCCCACGTCACCTGCGAACGTCTGAGCAGAAACACGGCTGAGATCTTTACAAACATGCTGAAAGCGATCAAAACATCCCATGAATCAACTCAAAAGCTCCAGCAGCAAACTCAGGTTAAGGATCTTACACAATCATTGTGTCGTTTAATAACCGGCTGCTGCCACCTCAGATTTGATCCATGAACTCACAAAAATGGATACAGATTCTGTTCTAGTCTTACCTTGGCATAGCTGGCGTCCAAATCCAGGTCGTAGCGTGGCTGTACTTTAGGTGGGCTGGCTGCAAACACAGGTGATCATCATCAGTGTTGTGGGTGATGAAATACAAGTAATCAGATTACTACTGTGATGTAACGAGTAGAGTAACGCATTACAAGTAACCTGCATTACGTAATCAGATTACTTCTGTGATGTAATGAGTAAAGTAACGCATTACAAGTAACGTGCATTACTTAATCAGATTACTTTTGTGATGTAACGAGTAAAGTAACGCATTACAAGTAACGTGCATTACGTAATCAGATTACTTTTGTGATGTAATGAGTAAAGTAACGCATTACAAGTAACGTGCATTACGTAATCAGATTACTTCTGTGATGTAACGAGTAGAGTAACGCATTACAAGTAACGTGCATTACAAGTAACGTGCATTACGTAATCAGATTACTTCTGTGATGTAACGAGTAGAGTAACGCATTACAAGTAACGTGCATTACAAGTAACGTGCATTACGTAATCAGATTACTTCTGTGATGTAACGAGTAGAGTAACGCATTACAAGTAACGTGCATTACAAGTAACGTGCATTACAAGTAACGTGCATTACGTAATCAGATTACTTCTGTGATGTAACGAGTAGAGTAACGCATTACAAGTAACGTGCATTACGTAATCAGATTACTTCTGTGATGTAACGAGTAGAGTAACGCATTACAAGTAACCTGCATTACGTAATCAGATTACTTTTGTGATGTAATGAGTAAAGTAACGCATTACAAGTAACGTGCATTACGTAATCAGATTACTTCTGTGATGTAACGAGTAGAGTAACGCATTACAAGTAACGTGCATTACGTAATCAGATTACTTCTGTGATGTAACGAGTAGAGTAACGCATTACAAGTAACCTGCATTACGTAATCAGATTACTTTTGTGATGTAACGAGTAGAGTAACGCATTACAAGTAACGTGCATTACGTAATCAGATTACTTCTGTGATGTAACGAGTAGAGTAACGCATTACAAGTAACCTGCATTACGTAATCAGATTACTTTTGTGATGTAATGAGTAAAGTAACGCATTACAAGTAACGTGCATTACGTAATCAGATTACTTCTGTGATGTAACGAGTAGAGTAACGCATTACAAGTAACGTGCATTACGTAATCAGATTACTACTGTGATGTAACGAGTAGAGTAACGCATTACAAGTAACCTGCATTACGTAATCAGATTACTTTTGTGATGTAATGAGTAAAGTAACGCATTACAAGTAACGTGCATTACGTAATCAGATTACTTCTGTGATGTAACGAGTAGAGTAACGCATTACAAGTAACCTGCATTACGTAATCAGATTACTTCTGTGATGTAATGAGTAAAGTAACGCATTACAAGTAACGTGCATTACGTAATCAGATTACTTTTGTGATGTAATGAGTAAAGTAACGCATTACAAGTAACGTGCATTACGTAATCAGATTACTTTTTTGATGTAACAAGTAAAATAATGCATTACTTTATAAATTTAAAGATTAATATTTGAGTTACTTTAAGTAATGCACGTTACTTTTAAGTTCAATTAATTCGCTTTTTTAAACAACTAAATTAATATTCTCGTCTCCATAACGAAGTCACTTAGACATGCACGGGCACAGAAGCACAAAAGTAACAAAACACATTACTTTCAATAAAAGAGTTGTACACTGGGTAATATAACCCGCAACGTTCAGAAATCTTTTGTACGTATTATATAGGCTGTGTTGTTAAAAGAACTGGATGAGATTGAGACTTGGTTGAGAAAGAGTAACGTAACGCATTACTTTCCATTAAAAGTAACTAATGTAACTTTCCCCAGTGCTGATCATTATTAGCAAACATCACATGACTGATTTCATCACGAGACGAGCGTCAGACTCACGGTCCTCAAACATCAGGCCGACGGTGTTGACGGGGTCTCTGCTGAGGAGCATGATGGGATTTTCCCTGGAGGTCTTGGGGAAGGTCTGAGCCTGACGGCTGGGGTCGAGGATGAGACGTCTGCCCTCGTACAGGAAGTCCTGATGGGACGGCGTTATGTTGGTCCGTCTGAAGAGCAGCTCCTGAAAGAGATTCGCCCTGAGCGAAGAGAAAATATCAAGCTAGATTTAACTGTTTAAATTAAAGGGCTCAAGCGTGTGTGTGTGTGTGTGTGTGAGAGCTCACGTGTTGTATGTGTGAATGTAGATGTGGTGGAGCGTGGCCTGCTGCAGACTGAAGACGTAGACCACGATGCGGTGTAAGATATCGCTGGTCTCAGCGAAGAACTGGTCGAAGCCCCAGCATTTCTCCTGGTCTGCCTCTAGGATGTTGGCCAGCACTGGCGTGAGGAGACTCTGAAGACCCCTGAAACACACACATCATCAGACACGCGTCTCCACACCAAACACACCGTCGCCTCGGAGACTCAGACGCACTTTGAGAGGCTGCAGGAGATGGGCATCTCTGAGCTCCACTCGATCTTCCCGTTCTCAAACTTCTGATGGCCTGAGATCGCGCCTGACGGCTTCTCTGTGATGATCTTATACCTGCCGAGATCACAAACAATCAGGTGACAGCAGCACCCGGCAAACGGAAGCTGAGGTGTGTTCGACGGCACCTACATGACTTCTTTGTTCCTGCGCGGCCCTTCGAAGGGTCTGAACGGCAGGCTGCCAGTGGCGGCATGATAAAACGTGACTCCGATGCTCCACAGATCCACCGTGGCTCCGTATTTCTTCTGGTGATCTTTCCTCAGCACCGCTCGCTCGTACATGTCAGGATGCTGCAGACACAGAGATGTTTATGTTAGCTGGGTACAAACAAGTAACGTGCATTACGTAATCAGATTACTTTTGAGATGCAACGAGTAAAGTAACGTATTACAAGTAACGTGCATTACGTAATCAGATTACTTTTGTGATGTAACGAGTAAGTAACACATTACAAGTAACGTGCATTACGTAATCAGATTACTTTTGTGATGTAACGAGTAAAGTAACATTACAAGTAACGTGCATTACGTAATCAGATTACTTTTGTGATGCAACGAGTAAAGTAACGCATTACAACTAACGTGCATTACGTAATCAGATTACTTTTGTGATGTAACGAGTAAGTAACATATTACAAGTAACGTGCATTACGTAATCAGATTACTTTTGTGATGTAACGAGTAAAGTAACACATTACAAGTAACGTGCATTACGTAATCAGATTACTTTTGTGATGTAACGAGTAAAGTAACACATTACAAGTAACGTGCATTACGTAATCAGATTACTTTTGTGATGTAACGAGTAAAGTAACACATTACAAGTAACGTGCATTACGTAATCAGATTACTTTTGAGATGCAACGAGTAAAGTAACGCATTACAAGTAACGTGCATTACGTAATCAGATTACTTTTGCGATGTAACGAGTAAAGTAACACATTACAAGTAACGTGCATTACGTAATCAGATTACTTTTGTGATGCAACGAGTAAAGTAACGCATTACAAATAACATGCATTACGTAATCAGATTACTTTTGTGATGCAACGAGTAAAGTAACGCATTACAAATAACATGCATTACGTAATCAGATTACTTCTGTGATGTAACGAGTACAAACACACGGCACGTTTTCCCATCATCCTCAGCTCACCAGATATTCCTCTGTGCCGTAGAGGGACACGAACTGCTCATCGTCTTCCAGCTCACGTGCGGCTCCGAAGTCGGTGAGTTTATAGACGGATCGTCCGTCTTCTCCGATCACACGCATGATGTTGCCCGGCTTGATGTCTCGATGGACGATGCCGTACTCTCTCAGATGATTCATTCCTGCCACTGTCACATGACGATATGAGATTGTGTTCGTTCTGCTCGTCCACACCTGACGTACACATGAGTCTAGAACTTACCGACGTCCTGCAGAACGATGAGGAACTCGTCCTCCGGGAGCCCGTAGGCATTAGTCGGCTCCTCCAGCACTGTGTACAGGCTTCCGCAGGGACAATATTCCATCACCAACACCTTGTGACGTGTGTTCGACTGACACAAACAACATCATCACTCAGAATGACAACAAAACAGTGACGTTTAGTGTTCATAGTTTAGAGTGAACCAGTATTACAGGTTACACACATGTGAGGAAGTAAAGAACATAATCGAGCCCTAAACTCTGCTCAAACACTAAAGTGATGTTATTCTTACATAAGTTGAAGTGCGACTTTGTGTTTAAAGAAGTTACGCATGAAAACAGTTGCATCGGGCTCACCTCCTCCTCGACGGCGAAGAGCTTTACGATGTTCTTGTGGTTCAGTTTCTTCAGCACCTCAAACTCCCTCATCTGGACGTCCAGCGGACGCAGGAAGCTCAGGTTATTGAACACTTTAACAGCATAGAGATCACCGGTTTTCTACAGAGAGATTTTCAATGTTATAAAGTTTGCGTCACTCTCAGAGTTCAGGAACAAACGCTGAGTGAGCAAAATAATGAACAAAATCAAGAATCAATCAGAATCCACCTCTTGCATGTGTGAGAGATTCAGACTGAGGTTTAACAAGTGCATCAGATTCCCAGCTAACAGAAATATGTTCTCAGAACGGTCAAAACATCCAGGTTTTTAAATGTTTTTAAAACATTATGCGAACGTTGAGGGAACATTCCATGGGAACGTTACTTGTGAATGTTCTCTGAACGTTCTGAAACAAGTAGTAACATTTAAAAAACGTTAGACGAACGTCCAACTGAAACATTCCATGAATGATGTTTCTGTTCTAACGTTTTGAGAAAATTATTAAAGACCGGATAACTCTGAACGAACGTTCTATTAACGTTACTGGAAGAAGGTTTGTTCATAACCTTACCAGAACGTTCTGAGAACGTTCGCTGGGTTCTGATTTGAGGTGAATTAAACACTAACAAAGGACTCAATCAGACGCTTGAAATGCATTTATTCTCATCGCTACAGTAGTTGTGTGACGACAGGTTTCCAGCACAAAGTAAATGATGTAAAAACGTCATAGATTGCGTAACATAAACATAAGACAGGGATACCTTGTGTCTACCGCGGTACACGTTGGCAGTGGCTCCCTGACCCAGCAGGTCGGACATCATCCACAGGTAGTTCGACGTACTCTGCATGATGACTCTGTAGATTCACCTGAGAACACACGACATATTCATGAGGATCCAAGGAAATCTGTGACAACAACACTAACAATCCATGATAATGCCTGTTGTTTGTAATCAGATTACTTTTGTGATGTAACGAGTAAAGTAATGCATTACAAGTAACGTGCATTACGTAATCAGATTACTTTTGTGATGTAACGAGTAAAGTAACGCATTACAAGTAACGTGCATTACGTAATCAGATTACTTTTGTGATGTAACGAGTAAAGTAACGCATTACAAGTAACGTGCATTACGTAATCAGATTACTTTTGTGATGTAACGAGTAAAGTAACGCATTACAAGTAATGTGCATTACGTAATCAGATTACTTTTGTGATGTAACGAGTAAAGTAACGCATTACAAGTAATGTGCATTACGTAATCAGATTACTTTTGTGATGTAACGAGTAAAGTAACGCATTACAAGTAATGTGCATTACGTAATCAGATTACTTTTGTGATGTAACGAGTAACACATTACAAGTAATGTGCATTACGTAATCAGATTACTTTTGTGATGTAACGAGTAAAGTAACGCATTACAAGTAATGTGCATTACGTAATCAGATTACTTTTGTGATGTAACGAGTAACACATTACAAGTAACGTGCATTACGTAATCAGATTACTTTTTTGATGTAACGAGTAAAGTAACGCATTACAAGTAATGTGCATTACGTAATCAGATTACTTTTGTGATGTAACGAGTAAAGTAACGCATTACAAGTAATGTGCATTACGTAATCAGATTACTTTTGTGATGTAACGAGTAACACATTACAAGTAACGTGCATTACGTAATCAGATTACTTTTGTGATGTAACGAGTAAAGTAACACATTACAAGTAACGTGCATTACGTAATCAGATTACTTTTGTGATGCAACGAGTAAAGTATCGCATTACAAGTAACGTGCATTACGTAATCAGATTACTTTTGCGATGTAACGAGTAACACATTACAAGTAACGTGCATTACGTAATCAGATTACTTTTGTGATGTAACAAGTAAAATAATGCATTACTTTATAAATTCAAATTTTAATATTTGAGTTACTTTTTAAAAAAAAAAGTAATGCACGTTACTTTTAAGTTCAATTAATTCGCTTTTTTAAATGACTGAATTAATATTCTCGTCTCCATAACGAAATTACTTAGACATGCACGGGCACAGAAGCACAAAAGTAACATTACACTGTTGTACACTGGGTAATATAACCCATAATGTTCAGAGATCTTTTGTACGCGTTATATAAGCTGTTGTTAAAAGAACTTAAATAAAAACACCTGGAGGCCTGTGACAACAACACTAGCAATACATGATCATGCCTGTTTGGTCATAATAATTCAGTACTATAGTTTTTTTTAGGTACTAATATATTCATTGAATGCAATGGCAGCCCAGTTGTTTTGTTTCGTAACACTTTAGCTTTCATTTTCCTTATAATAACGCGCGCGTTTAGCGTGTAATTATGAGGATGTTGTGAAATCAGCTGCGGGATTGTTTTTCGCCGTGACGTCACCCATCTGCGGGAATTTCCCGCATCAGCGCGTGATTCTTTCGCTCTTTTTGCGCGAAACTAACATAAAATCAGTTAAATGTGAGGTAAAAGCAGAAGCGAGACGGAATCGCGAGGTTTATATCATCCGTACGGATCGCTACGACACCAAACCGAGGGAAACTGAAAGTACATTGAATATGAACACACATCAATTGAATATGTGACAGAATAAAGCGGTTTATTATCGCGCGGTGACCCGAGATGTGATTGAAGAGATCGACGAATATCCTCGAGACTGCTTTTATTTATTTTTATTATCTGTTTAATAAATTAATAAATACACACAGGCCAAAACATCGCGTTGTTCCGCCTGACATCAGATTAATAAAGTAAACACAGATATAATAAATGATGACATGCGCGCAGTGCGATGATTATATGAGGTATTTGATGTTTATGCTCTCACCTCCAGAGCACGAAAGTCTCTTCCGCTTCCCGTGTTTTCATCACATGAGAGACTTGGGCTGTGTGCGCAATGACACACCGCGCACTACCCGTACTGCGCCTGCGCACTGCCCGTACTGCACAGCCGTAGACAACCGTAAATATCATACTAGAGGAGAACAGCGACAAAGAACTTATATTGACAAGAAGTGAAAGCCAATAGACGTTCCATTGCAACACAGCGCCCAGCGGCTGCCCTACGCTTCCGCCATTTTGGGGTGAAAGCGACTAGGCAGTCCACTCGCGATGGCAATATCAGCTGCTTGTTTAAAAAAAAAAAAAACTTCACAAAACATTTGCTCTCGAGAAATCATGTCAGTTTAGGTTGAAATTCTTTTAAGTTCAAGTATTAGCATGTAAATACTGAATTAATACCAACATATGAAATAAAAAATTGGGAATGTTGGACAATAAATATATAACATGAATATAACAGCTTGACAGTAAACTGTTTTTACAGTATTTTCTTATATTAATGTCCTTAAAGCAAGATTATGTAAACAAATAAAACACAGCCACTGTGTCCAAAAGTGGCAATTATGAGAACAGACACAGCAATGCATCATGTTCTGTAATATCATCATGTTTGTAGCGTGATCCAGGGGATTAAAACGTACAATATACACCGATCAGGCATAACATTATGACAGGTGAAGAGAGTAACTGATTATCTATTCATCGCGGCACCTATTAGTGGGTGGGGTATATTAGGCAGCAAGTGAACATTTTGTCCTCAAAGTTGATGTGTTAGAAGCAGGAAAAATGGGCAAGCGTAAGGATTTGAGCGAGTTTGACAAGGGCCAAATTGTGATGGCTAGAAGACTGGGTCAGAGCATCTCCAAAACTGCAGCTCTTGTGGGGTGTTCCCGGTCTGCAGTGGTCAGTATCTATCAAAAGTGCTCCAAGGAAGGAACAGTGGTGAACTGGCCACAGGTTCATGGGCGGCTAAGGCTCATTGATGCATGTAGGGAGCGAAGGCTGGCCCGTGTGGTCCGATCAAACAGACGAGCTACTGTAGCTCATGGCCGGGTGCTTGTGCGTCGCTTACCTGGGGAACACATGGCACCAGGATGCACTATGGGAAGAAGGCAAGCCGGCGGAGGCAGTGTGATGCTTTGGGCAATGTTCTGCTAGGAAACCTTGGGTCCTGCCATCCATGTGATGGATGTAGCAGTAAATGAAGAGATGTCACACCGATCACAAGTTCAGTATGGAGTACCGCAGGGCTCAGTGCTAGGACCGTTGCTTTTCACCCTGTACATGCTACCACTGGGAGATATTATTAGGAAGCATGGCGTTAGTTTTCATTGTTATGCTGACGATACTCAGCTCTATATTTCTTCACACCCTGACGAAACTTACCAATTCACAAGATTAACAGAATGCATAGCTGATATAAAAAATTGGATGACTAGTAATTTCCTGCAACTTAATTCAGAAAAAAATGAATTTTTAATCATTGGACAAAAAAACTCCACAAGTAGTAACCTAGAATACTGTCTAACACTCGATGGCTGCTCTGTCAAGTCCTCGTCATCAGTTAGGAACCTGGGTGTGCTCTTTGATACCAA
Source organism: Coreius guichenoti (assembly GCA_039654105.1). Taxonomy (NCBI): domain Eukaryota; kingdom Metazoa; phylum Chordata; class Actinopteri; order Cypriniformes; family Gobionidae; genus Coreius; species Coreius guichenoti. The sequence goes on along the minus strand of CM077182.1, from coordinate 158,914 downwards.
TCTCTCATTTGAAAGCCACGTTTCTAGCATCTGTAAAACTGCATTCTACCATCTTAAAAATACACTCACCTAAAGGATTATTAGGAACACCTGTTCAATTTCTTATTAATGCAATTATCTAATCAACCAATCACATGGCAGTTGCTTCAATGCATTTAGGGGTGTGGTCCTGGTCAAGACAATCTCCTGAACTCCAAACTGAATGTCAGAATGGGAAAGAAAGGTGATTTAAGCAATTTTGAGCGTGGCATGGTTGTTGGTGCCAGACAGGCCGGTCTGAGTATTTCACAATCTGCTCAGTTACTGGGATTTTCACGCACAACCATTTCTAGAGTTTACAAAGAATGGTGTGAAAAGGGAAAAACATCCAGTATGCGGCAGTCCTGTGGGCGAAAATGCCTTGTTGATGCTAGAGGTCAGAGGAGAATGGGCCGACTGATTCAAGCTGATAGAAGAGCAACTTTGACTGAAATAACCACTCGTTACAACCGAGGTATGCAGCAAAGCATTTGTGAAGCCACAACACGCACAACCTTGAGGTGGATGGGCTACAACAGCAGAAGACCCCACCGGGTACCACTCATCTCCACTACAAATAGGAAAAAGAGGCTACAATTTGCACGAGCTCACCAAAATTGGACAGTTGAAGACTGACGAGTCTCGATTTCTGTTGAGACATTCAGACGGTAGAGTCAGAATTTGGCGTAAACAGAATGAGAACATGGATCCATCATGCCTTGTTACCACTGTGCAGGCTGGTGGTGGTGGTGTAATGGTGTGGGGGATGTTTTCTTGGCACACTTTAGGCCCCTTAGTGCCAATTGGGCATCGTTTAAATGCCACGGCCTACCTGAGCATTGTTTCTGACCATGTCCATCCCTTTATGACCACCATGTACCCATCCTCTGATGGCTACTTCCAGCAGGATAATGCACCATGTCACAAAGCTCGAATCATTTCAAATTGGTTTCTTGAACATGACAATGAGTTCACTGTACTAAAATGGCCCCCACAGTCACCAGATCTCAACCCAATAGAGCATCTTTGGGATGTGGTGGAACGGGAGCTTCGTGCCCTGGATGTGCATCCCACAAATCTCCATCAACTGCAAGATGCTATCCTATCAATATGGGCCAACATTTCTAAAGAATGCTTTCAGCACCTTGTTGAATCAATGCCACGTAGAATTAAGGCAGTTCTGAAGGCGAAAAGGGGTCAAACACAGTATTAGTATGGTGTTCCTAATAATCCTTTAGGTGAGTGTATATCTAAATTACGGCACATGCTTTCAATGCAAAATGCTGAACAGTTAGTTCATGCGTTCATGACCTCAAGGCTAGATTATTGTAATGCTCTACTGGGTGGTTGCCCTGCTCGCTTAATAAATAAACTGCAGCTGGTCCAAAACGCAGCAGCTCGAGTTCTTACTCGAACCAGGAAGTATGACCATATTAGCCCGGTTCTGTCAACACTGCACTGGCTCCCTATTAAACATCGTATACATTTTAAAATCTTGCTGATTACTTACAAAGCACTAAATGGTTTAGCTCCCCAGTACTTGAGCGAGCTCTTAACGCATTATACTCCATCACGTCTATTGCGGTCTCAAAACTCTGGCCAGTTGATAATACCTAGAATATCAAAATCAACTGCAGGCGGTCGATCCTTTTCCTATTTAGCACCTAAACTCTGGAACAGTCTTCCTAGCATTGTTCGGGAAGCAGACACACTCTGTCAGTTTAAATCTAGACTAAAAACACATCTCTTTACTATGGCATACACATAAAACATTTTTAATTTCTATTATTCAAATCAGTTAAATGATTGTTTTAGGCTTCATTAACTAGGTCAGCCGGAACCGGGAACACTTCCCATAACACCTGATGTATTCGTTACATCATAAGAAGAATGGCATCTACGCTAATGTTAGTCTCTCTGTTTATCCCGAGGTTTAGTGCAGTCGGCCGGATCCGGGCCGTATCCAGACCAGATGCTGGACCTTAGCCTGGACATGACGACCATATCCCTGAAGTGTCTGTAGAGACCGTGTCAATTAAACTCCCCCCTGTAAATGCCGCATCGACACGACATCCTCATTAAACCCGTCCCCGGCGTGACAACTCCAATCTTTCGAATAATCCTACGAATATCTATTGATCTAATATGACTTCTGACCTGTAATGTTGCCAGAATCATAATCATACACTATTTGTTCGTCGGCCAGAGGAGAACTGGCACCCCGACTGAGCCTGGTTTCTCCCAAGGTTTTTTTCTCCATTCTGGCCCTGAAGGAGTTTTGGTTCCTTGCCACCGTCGCCTTTGGCTTTTGGCTTGCTCAGTTGGGGACACTTAAATTTCAACTATATTACTGATCTGCCCGCATTGACACTATATGATAATTGAAATGAGCTGATGACATCACCGTTTTCACCAGAGCGGGTGTACAGCCGAATCAAATTCTGTTGCATTATTTTCCTGTAACCACTGTGAAGCTGCTTTGAAACAATTGGTATTGTAAAAAGCGCTATATAAATAAAGGTGATTTGATTTTTGATTTGATGTGGATGTTACTTTGACACGTAACACCTACCTAAGCATTGTTGCAGACCATGTACACCCTTTCATGGAAACGGTATTCCCTGGTGGGTGTGGCTCTTGCAGCAGGATAATGCTCCTGCCACAAAGCAAAAATGGTTCAGGAATGGTTTGAGGAGCACAACGAGTTTGAGGTGTTGACTTGGCCTCCAAATTCCCCAGATCTCAATCCAATTGAGCATCTGTGGGATGTGCTGAACAAACAAGTCCGATCCATGGAGGCCCCACCTCACAACTTACAGGACTTAAAGGATCTGCTGCTAACATCTTGGTGCCAGACACCACAGCACACCTTCAGGGGTCTAGTGGATTCCATGCCTCGACGGGTCAGGGCTGTTTTGGCAGCAAAAGTGGGACCAACATAATATTAGGAAGGTGGTCATAATGTGTTATGCCTGATGATCGGTGTATATTTCAGACCTAGTGGAGTAATAGTAACTAGTAATAGTAAATGTGTAAAGTGATCTCAGTTTCGCCTCTTGTCTTCTATACTCTTTGCCAGTAAGGATTCAAAGAAAATATATTTTAGTTAATCCCAAAAGAATTGGTTAAACCACCAGGATCCGCTAATTTACCATGTTTACTCTGTTTAACAGCCGCTTCAAGCTCTTTTAATGTCGCGCGCATTGTTTTGTTGTGCTGCAGTAGCGCACGCGCATCACCTGAGAGAGTGACGACAGCGAGGAAAACATCACAACTTCCTGTTTTTATTTGTTTTATTCGCAAAAACTTAATTCTAACATCAGTACAACATTACAGAGAACAAGAATACAGAGGGAAAAATAAACAAATTGGTCAATAATGCAGGTTCAATTACTGGAGTTTTTTTTAATGTAAATACATTCGTAAATACCTTCTGAAAATTAACATTCTGGTAAAGTTCTAACAATCTTCCATAAGCTTTAATAATTACATTGTTATTAGAAGTAATGAAATCTCTCGAAAATGTATTAGTACGTTTAATCGAAAAGTTCCGGAAGTTAAAATCCCATTAATTTTTTCCATAGGGGAATTGTTTTAAATTATAACTTAGAAACATTTAAAGACAGGTGTAATGTGAGCTCGGAGATTGTTAATCGATGATTTATGCTTTTGTTGAAGCCGTCAGCCGGCATTATTTAAACTGTAGTTTTTCGCCGTTGAATTCCTGTTGAAAAACTCCATTACCCATGATTCCTCGGAGACAGCGAGTCCCGCCGGAAGTGCTGTTCGCGCGTCACTGCTGTCTGCTGGTCAGAATCATGAAGCGCACATGCAGCCCCTTGTACAGAATATGATTTATTTTTGAAGTTATGGTTAGGGTTACCCTAACCCATACTGATAAACACACGCGTGGCGAAACAAATAAAGCTGTGAACTGTTGAGTGTGACGCGCGCGCGTATGTTGATGGTGTCTGACGCTGCAGTCGCGCATGCGCAGCACTAGAGGGCGCACTCCCGCTGCTGCAATATATGTCAACATTTATGATCATTCATTGATGAGAAGCTTATAAACACACGCTATAATATGTGCTCATCACCGTGACGGCGACATAACGCTTCTGAATCAACGAAGCTGTAAATATTAATGGATTTGAAAGTTGTTTTTTTTTATTGTTTTTTATAGCATTTATTTAATCAAAAATACAGAAAAAAACAGTGAAATATCACCCCAGTGTAAATCAGCTGTTCTCTATGTGAATATATAGTAAAGTGTAATTTATTCCTGTGATCAAAGCTGAATTTATCATCATTACTCCAGTCTTCAGTGTCACATGATCCTTCAGAAATCATTCTCATATGAAACATTTATGATTATTATCAGTGTTGAAAACACTTCAGATTTCTGTGGAAACTGATACATTATCATTCAAAAGTCAAAACTTAATACTTTTATTCTTCAAGGACTCATTAAATTGATCAAAAGTGACAGTAAAGACATTTATAATGTTATAAAAGAATCTATTATAAATAAATGCTGTTCTTTTGAACTGAACATTCATCAAAGAATCCTGAGAAATAAAATGCATCACGGCTGTTTTCAACACTGATAATAATCATAAATGTTTGCATCAAATCATCATATGATCATCATCATATCATCATATCAATATGATTTCTGAAGGGTCATGTGACAGTATTTGCTTGTATCGGTCAGTTTATTCATATTGATAAACACATCAACACTTCTTTAATTCACATGGATTGATCTGATGAAGATCCAGGAGAAAGACTGACGACTAACGATGATCAGATTTTAATACAGTCTCGGCTCATAAACGACTCGTGCTGTCGCGCTCTCTCAACACACACACACACACACACACACACACACACACACACACACACACACACACACACACGTGTGAAAGATGTTTTTCAATGAGTCCGAACAGGAGAAACACAGTCTTATTCCACATCCATCACTTCCGCTGCAGGTTTCCGGGTGCTCTCTGTGGGTTTCTCTCTGGGTTTCTCTGTGTCAGCAGCGGGACGGCTCCTCGTCTGGTCTGTGAAGAGAAGAGACACGCGTGAGGACGAGGGTTAGAGAGGAGCGGCTGGAGTAACAGAGGTGCGCCGGCGTCTGAAAGGAGACGTTTGAGAGGAGACGTTTGAGAGGAGACGTCTGACAGGAGGCGCCTGAGAGGAGACGTTAGCGAGGAGGCGTTCGAGAGGAGGCATCTGAGAGGAGGCGTTAGAGAGGAGGCGTCTGAGATAAGGCGTTAGAGAGGAGGCGTTCGAGAGGAGGCGTCTGAGATAAGGCGTTAGAGAGGAGGCGTCTGAGATGAGGCGTTCGAGAGGAGGCGTTTCGAGAGGAGGCATCTGAGAGGAGGCGTTAGAGAGGAGGCGTTAGAGAGGAGGCGTCTGAGATAAGGCGTTAGAGAGGAGGCGTTCGAGAGGAGGCGTCTGAGATGAGGCGTTAGAGAGGAGGCGTTAGAGAGGAGGCGTTAGAGAGGAGGCGTTAGAGAGGAGGCGTCTGAGAGGAGGCGTTCGAGAGGAGGCGTTTGAGAGGAGGCGTTCGAGAGGAGGCGTCTGAGAGGAGGCGTTAGAGAGGAGGCGTTAGAGAGGAGGCGTTAGAGAGGAGGCGTCTGAGATGAGGCGTTAGAGAGGAGGCGTTCGAGAGGAGGCATCTGAGATGAGGCGTTAGAGAGGAGGCGTTAGAGAGGAGGCGTTAGAGAGGAGGCGTCTGAGATAAGGCGTTAGAGAGGAGGCGTTCGAGAGGAGGCGTCTGAGATAAGGCGTTAGAGAGGAGGCGTTAGAGAGGAGGCGTCTGAGATAAGGCGTTCGAGAGGAGGCGTTCGAGAGGAGGCATCTGAGATGAGGCGTTAGAGAGGAGGCGTTAGAGAGGAGGCGTCTGAGATAAGGCGTTAGAGAGGAGGCGTTCGAGAGGAGGCATCTGAGATGAGGCGTTAGAGAGGAGGCGTTAGAGAGGAGGCGTCTGAGATAAGGCGTTAGAGAGGAGGCGTTCGAGAGGAGGCATCTGAGATGAGGCGTTAGAGAGGAGGCGTTAGAGAGGAGGCATCTGAGATGAGGCGTTAGAGAGGAGGCGTTAGAGAGGAGGCGTCTGAGATAAGGCGTTCGAGAGGAGGCGTTCGAGAGGAGGCGTCTGAGATAAGGCGTTCGAGAGGAGGTGTTCGAGAGGAGGCGTCTGAGATAAGGCGTTAGAGAGGAGGCGTGCGAGAGGAGGCATCTGAGATAAGGCGTTAGAGAGGAGGCGTTCGAGAGGAGGCGTCTGAGATAAGGCGTTCGAGAGGAGGCGTCTGAGATAAGGCGTTAGAGAGGAGGTGTTCGAGAGGAGGCGTCTGAGATAAGGCGTTAGAGAGGAGGCGTTCGAGAGGAGGCATCTGAGATAAGGCGTTAGAGAGGAGGCGTCTGAGATAAGGCGTTAGAGAGGAGGCATCTGAGATAAGGCGTTAGAGAGGAGGCGTCTGAGATAAGGCGTTAGAGAGGAGGCGTTCGAGAGGAGGCATCTGAGATGAGGCGTTAGAGAGGAGGCGTTAGAGAGGAGGCGTCTGAGATAAGGCGTTAGAGAGGAGGCGTTCGAGAGGAGGCGTCTGAGATAAGGCGTTAGAGAGGAGGCGTTCGAGAGGAGGCGTCTGAGATAAGGCGTTCGAGAGGAGGCGTTCGAGAGGAGGCGTCTGAGATAAGGCGTTCGAGAGGAGGTGTTCGAGAGGAGGCGTCTGAGATAAGGCGTTAGAGAGGAGGCGTGCGAGAGGAGGCATCTGAGATAAGGCGTTAGAGAGGAGGCGTTCGAGAGGAGGCGTCTGAGATAAGGCGTTCGAGAGGAGGCGTCTGAGATAAGGCGTTAGAGAGGAGGTGTTCGAGAGGAGGCGTCTGAGATAAGGCGTTAGAGAGGAGGTGTTCGAGAGGAGGCGTCTGAGATAAGGCGTTAGAGAGGAGGCGTTCGAGAGGAGGCATCTGAGATAAGGCGTTAGAGAGGAGGCGTCTGAGATAAGGCGTTAGAGAGGAGGCATCTGAGATAAGGCGTTAGAGAGGAGGCGTCTGAGATAAGGCGTTAGAGAGGAGGCGTTCGAGAGGAGGCATCTGAGATAAGGCGTTAGAGAGGAGGTGTTCGAGAGGAGACGTCTGAGAGGAGGCGTTCGAGAGGAGGTCGTACCTTTCTCTCGCTCCATGTGTGCCAGCTGCTTTATCAGCTTCCTGCGCTTCTTCCCCGACAGAGTGATGTTCGCCCTGGAGCTGGAGCTGAGAAACACTGAGTGTTAATATGAGTGTGTGTGTGTGTGTGTGTGTGTGAGAGAGTGTGTCACCTCCTCTTCTTCAGGTGGTGTGTGTGTGTGTGTGTGTGTGTTAGGGCTGGGCGGTATATCGAGTTTGTACAATATATCGATATATTTTTTAGAGACGATATGGAATGAGGCAATAGCGTTTATATCGATATACAGTAGATTGATACGAGCGCATCTGAAAAATAGCGGAGGACGCAGAGTGAGCTGATGCAGGGAAAGTGCATGATACAATTTGTCCTAAACATGACACATGCTTTATAATAAGGGCTTCAAAATAACTGGTCAGATATAGGTAACACGTATAGTTTAAAGCCCTGTCAGATGCTCTGAGAGATCAGATAAATACTCGTGGTGTTTAATGCGTTTGAGATGCGGTGCTTTCCTCAGTGCATAACTTACATTTCACAGGTATATTCTCCATCTGTAAATGTTAGGAAGTCATACTAATATGTCCATTTTGCTGTCCGGAGAGGACGAGCCTTCTGCATGTGAACCTCCGCTAAAACTCAGGCTTTCGTGAATGAGCGCCGCCGCGTGCATGCACGACAAACACACGGAGCGCGATAATTCTGACTAAAGTATACATATTTCTAAAATATTTGTTGTTGGACAATAAATGTGCCATATGTGGAATTTTAAACCTACGAGTAAGTATATTTTTATGAAAGTGTCCATTATAATGGGGTAATCAAATATAGGATATATGCTTTTGTTTTTATTTTCATTTTTAGTTTAGTGAATTTAAAAACAAAATTATTAATTTTGTTTTTATATTGTAAACCCCCTTTTTGCACATAATATATTGCATAGCCTACATTACATTCACTGGATTTGTTTATAGCCTTCAATATCAACACTGTTTTTAGGACATCATTGGGCAGGATGTGAAATAAAATTAAAAAAAAAATTTATACAGATTTTTTTTTTTATCCAAATAGAAAAACGTAGAAAATACCTGGATATATATACCGTGTATCGCCATTCAACCAAAAAATACAGAGATATGATTTTTTTTGGCCATATCGCCCAGCTCTAGTGTGTGTCACCTCCTCTTCTTCACGTGGTGTGTGTGTGTGTGTGTGTGTGTGTGTGTGTGTGTGTGTCACCTCCTCTTCTTCACGTGGTGTGTGTGTCACCTCCTCTTCTTCAGGTGGTGTGTGTGAGTGCGTGTGTCACCTCCTCTTCTTCAGGTGGTGTGTGTGAGTGCGTGTGTCACCTCCTCTTCTTCAGGTGGTGTGTGTGAGTGTGTCACCTCCTCTTCTTCAGGTGGTGTGTGTGAGTGTGTGTGTGTGTGTGTCACCTCCTCTTCTTCAGTTGGTGTGTGTGAGTGTGTGTGTGTGTGTGTGTGTGTGTGTGTGTGTGTCACCTCCTCTTCTTCAGGTGGTGTGTGTGAGTGTGTGTGTGTGTGGTGTGTGTGTGTCACCTCCTCTTCTTCAGGTGGTGTCTGGTGATCAGGTCTCTGTCAATCACGGCTCCTACAATGCGTTTCTTGTTCCTCTTCTTCTCTCGACTCAGAACTCTCCGTCTCTTGAACAACTTCCGGCCCAATTCCTACAACACAAACCTTTACATTAAACGTGCAGTGTGTAGTATTTATGAGGATCTATTGACAGAAATGCAATATAATATACATAACTATGTTTTCAGTGGTGTATATGAACCGTTATGTTTTTATTACCTTAGAATGAGCCATTTCTATCTACACACACCGTGGGTCCCCTTACAGTGAAGCCGCCATTTTGCGCCGCCATGTTTCTACAGTGGCCCTAAACGGACAAACTTCTCTACAGAGCGCAAGTCACTCTCTGCTCTCTCAGACGACCACATCTTTGTCCTGTGTGGGCCACCATAGCTTCTCTATGTGCTTCGAAAGGGAAGGGTGAGCGGGTGCAATTCACAACCTCACTGCTAGATGCCGCTAAAATTTACACACTGCACCTTTAAAGCCAAACGATGATTCCACATCATCACGACAGCAGATCTGCATATGATCCTCATTAATAAAACCTTTCTTCATATGATCATTTATTTTGTTGTATCTTTGTAGCTGATTTGTAATAATCAGTCTAGTTTTTCTTCTCTCTGTTGTTTCACGTGTTCTGTGATGAGAGAGTGAAGCAGCCCATAATAACCCGAGGAGGAGCACGTGCTCTTCATTCCGCTTTATAATCAGCACATCATAAGATAAAGACAGAAGAGGGAAACACGACAGAAACACACACTCCTCAGCAGAACTCAGTCCCACTCATGCAGAAACTCACGGTTTTGGGTCTGTTGATCTTCCCTCCGGGAGCCATGATGATGATCCGCCGCTGCGCTGTGAAGCCGGAAACCGGAAACCAGCGCCACAGTTTACACAATAAAAGTCCGTGAACGCACACAAAAATACTTTGAGACTACAGAAAAAAATTAGAAAATATTTGAAAATTGGTTAGGACGTCCTAACATTATTAAGATGTCAGAATGTAAAGTACTGAATATCCAAACCACACAAGCTCAAATTACATATTATATATATATATATATATATATATATATATACTGTGAAATATTTATTTAAAAACATAATAATATTAATTCAGGATGTAACAGAAGATTATAATTCAACAAATGTGAAAAGAGAAGTCACTACAGACCAAGTTTTGTTTTTACAATAGTTCCATGGAATTTGATAATTTAATTTCCACCAATAGGTATTGTTTTTGTAGATATTTATTATTAGATTGACATATTGTAGATTTAAAAATATGTTATGCACGTTTATTACTATATTAAATAATACAAATATTAGAAAAACAACATATAAGGTAAATCCCCATCTTTTAAAAACTCCATTACCCATGATTCCGCGGAGAAAGCGAGTCCCGCCGGAAGCGCTGTTCGCACGTCACTGCCGCCTGCTGGTCAGAAACATGAAGCGCAGAATATGATTTATTTGTGAAGTAACACAAACGCGTTTGTGTGTATCAGCACTAAAGTAAGTCTGGTAAACTCATACTGATAATCACATCACAAATGATAGCTGTGAAGTCTCTAGTGTGACGCACGCGAGCATGTTGATGGTGTTTGACGCTGCAGTCGCCCATGCGCAGCACTAGAGGGCGCACTCCCGCTGCTGTAATATATGTCAACATTTATGATCATTCATTGATAAGAAGCTTATAAAGACACGCTATAAATCTATATAAAATAATACAATTATAATTATATTATAAATATATATTATTTAACAGAGCAAATGTGTTTAAAGGCAGTGGGAGAAAATCATGTACTACTAATGTGTCACCACTAGATGCCAGTATAGCCATATATACACACACGCGCGCGCACACACACACACACACACACACACACACACACACACACATACATTCTTAGATGTATATATATTCTCATTGTTTTCTTCTTCTTTCATTTACTTATATTATTATAATTATAACACATTTAGAAACAACTTTGTTGCCCACACAATTCTTCACAATTAAAAAAGACAATAAGAAAGTATATAAAATAATAAAAATATCAACATTTGCCATAACTACACACACATTAAACGTTTTAACGAGATCAGTTTTGAAGCAAACATTTTCAATTAATTTTTATTCTAATCTATTATTCTTACATCTTATTATTATTATTATATTGCGCGGTTTTTGTCACATCGCGGCACTTTTATTTTAAATATTTCAGACCGGATGTGACGTCACGCAAGCAGCCTAACCGAAGCTTCAACAACATTCCCTATGGACGAAGAAAACTGCGCAGAAATCACGCACACAGGTAAATAAACCACACAGAGATGATTTTACAGAAAAGGCCAGAGTTCAGTTCTGTGACGGATCCATCAAACATTCAGAACGCGGCGCGTTTATGCTCGACGGAGGCATTAAAGCGGATCAATGTTGCGCTCATTAGCGCAGTGTGTGTGAGTGTGTGTGTGTGAGTGTGTGTGAGTGTGTGCGAGAGAGAGAGAGAGAGAGAGAGAGAGAGAGTGAGAGTGAGTGAGTGAGTGAGTGAGTGAGTGAGTGAGTGAGTGAGTGAGTGTGTGTGTGTGTGTGTGTGTGTGTGTGTGTGTGTGTGTGTGTGTGTGTGTGTGTGTGTGAGTGTGTGAGAGAGAGAGAGAGAGAGAGAGAGAGAGAGAGAGAGAGAGTGTGTGTGTGTGTGTGTGTGTGTTAGGGTGTCTATTAAACTCTCAACTGCCATTTTTTTCTAACCCTTTTTGTAACTGTGAGCCTGAAACTCTGTAACTGTTTTCTTTTGGAAGACTTTTTATGTCTGAGAACACATTAAAGTTAAAGGATTAGTTCACCTCAGAATGAAAATGTCCTGATCATTTACTCGCCCCATCTCATCCAAGATGTTCGTGTCTTTTTGTTCTTCAATCGAAAATAAATTCAGTTTTTTGAGGAAAACATTCCAGGATTTTTCTCCACATAATGGACTTCAATGGCAACCAACGGTTGAAGGTCCAAATCAATGCAGTTTCACTGGGTCGGTACTTCCACCTTCGTCCAACGTGATGACGTCATACACCGTGAAGAAACACAACACCGAAGTCGAGCATTTGAGGTTAAAAAGTATATAAATATTTATTTTTCTTGAAAATGTCCGATGGTTTGTCTAGATAAGACCCTATTCCTCTGGGATCGTGCAGAGCCTCTGAAGCCCTTCCTCTGAAACTGCATTGATTTGGACCTTCAACCGTTGGTTGCCATTGAAGTCCATTATGTGGAGAAAAATCCTGGAATGTTTTCCTCAAAAAACTGAATTTATTTTCGACTGAAGAAAGAAAGACACGAACATCTTGGATGAGATGGGGGCGAGTAAATGATCAGGACATTTTCATTTTTAAGTGAACTAATCCTTTAATATTTCTCTTTGTGAAGTTTAAACACTGTGTGTGTGTGTGTGTGTGTGTGTGTCCACAGGCCGTGTCCGTCCCCCCCTGGCGTCCCTGCGGCTGCTGGTTCCTCCGCTGCATCTCATGTCAGCCTTCATGTGGCAGGTTCTGCAGCAGAGGAGTGTGATGCATTATGGCAGGCTGGAGGAGTTTGTGTCCATGGTGACGGAGACACTGCCGCAGCTGCTGGGATACAGACGGAGAACACAGCTGATGCTGGGCCTGAGAGCGAGGGTCAGTGTGTGTGTGTGTGTGTGTGTGTGTGTGTATGTGTGAGAGTGAGAGAGTGTGTATGTGTGACTCTGTGTTGTGTGTGTGTGAGTGTCTGTGTGTGTGTGTTTGAGAGAGAGTGTGTTTGAGAGAGAGTGTGTATGTGTGACTCTGTGTTGTGAGTGTGTGTATGTGTGACTGTGTGTGTGTGTGTGTGTGTGTGTGTGAGAGAGAGAGTGTGTCTGTGTGACTCTGTGTTGTGAGTGTGTGTATGTGTGACTGTGTGTGAGTGTGTATGTGTGACTCTGTGTTGTGTGTGTGTGTGTGTGTTGCAGATGGTTCTGGAGTTGTGTCGTGGTCCGGTGGATCTCAGGAACGTTCAGGCTCATCTGGACAAACTACAGCTTCCTGCCGCGGCGCCTGGACAGCCGGTAATGAAGAGCGTGTTCATTCATATCATGATTAATCAGAACCAACGATCAAACTTCATCAGATATGAGATTAATTCTGCTGTAGAGACAGGAGTGTCATCATTCCGATCATGTGATGAGTCTGTGGTCTGTGTTCAGGCTCCGGATGTCGATCTGAGGACCTGCGTCGCTAATTTCAAAGCTTTGGTTCTGGCGCTGCTCAAAGACCCAGTTGAGAAAGCTTATTTCTTCCAGGTTAGACACACATCAGGTTCATCGTGACTCATGACTGATCTGTGTGTGTGTGTGTGTGTGTGTGTATTCATCCTGTCTGTGTCTCTCACACAGGAAGTGTTTCCTGTGGAATATGGCGCTGGATTCGACACAGCGCTGAAGGAACTGATGTGGGATCTGCTGTCCGGCCTGGAGAAACTGCTTCCTGTGCCAGACTTTCAGAAGGTGCAGCACTGACTCGCTTTGAGGAACATCTTCACACCTACAACTGTAACCGTAACAACAACTGTAACCATGACAACTGTAACCGCAACGACAACTGTAGCCGTAACCATGACAACTGTTACCATGACAACTGTAACCGTAACGACAACTGTAACCATGACAACAATAACTGCTACCATAACGATTGGATTCTGATTGGCTGACAGTGTTTTTGGACTCGCTGTTCTCTCAGAGTTAAAGCAACGCTAGGTAACTTTTGGCGCTCTAGTGGTTAATAAACAAAACTGCATGCGTCTCGCGGAAGAACATTGTAGCCGGGGTTTTGTGGCGAGTCACGCAGAGACTGTGCTCTATATATATATATATATATATATATAGTCCCAATATAAACACTTGTTATATGTGTATCGTAGTGATTCAGGATAAGACAAAAACATGGTTTGGAAAATGGATTCATGATGTACATACTCATGTAAATTTTGAACACAAAAAAGTTACATAGTGCAGCTTAAAGGCTTGTTCACACCGGGATGATTATCGCGCTTATCGCCGACGTTTAACACCTCGTGACTAAACAAAGGGCGGCAATGTAAGTGTGCACACTGATGCGCAAAACACCAGGCGTAAAAGCGTCATTTAAAAAAATGTTAAAAAAAAAGCCTCGGGTTCATTTTTTTTGGTTTGCCGCGCCGCGTTAAAAACTGTCCGACCAATGAGATTGGCGCTTTTGTTCACGTGCCTGGAGCTGCTGAAGTTACAGTAAAACACCACTTGGTGGCGCTCAAGCACAAAACGGTCTGGTCTCGCCTCGCCACACTGATCCCTAGACGACGAAGAGGAAGATGCAGCGAGGCCAGATGAATGTGGAGCTGCTGGTCTCTTTGGAGTCTGAACACACAGAACTTTAGGACAAACGCCACAGCGACTGCACAAATCTCCATAAGAGGGAGCTGTTATGGAGAGGAACTGCAGATCAAATAGGATTCGATGGTGAGTTTCCATCTGCAATCAAATCAAAAGCGCCATCTGCTGTCAGGGAGTGAATCTGCCCGTTCACTCGGCGCATCGCCAGTGAAAAACGCTTGGGTATGAAAACAACGAAAAACGCTGGCGACAAGCGTCCCGGTGTGCACGAGGCTTTAGAGTGATTATTAAAACTATATGGTTCATTTGATCATTTGGTGAAATGACACAGCGTATGTCATAATGTCTCTCTCTCTGCACTCAGACGGTGTCGTGGCTCAATCCTGCCCCCGCTGGCCTGGAGGACTGTATGCGGACCGACCCGAACGACCTGCAGCTCCTCCTGCAGCAGCACCGGATGTTCGGGAGCGCAGACACACAGAGCTGGCAGAAAGGCAAACTCACAGACCAATGTTCTACTAGTGTTTTAGTTTACTGTATTTTTCATGTCATGTAATGACAGGAATGGAGGCGTGTTGTGAAGTGTTGTGTTGCTCTCTCTCAGGCGCTCCTCGCTCCTCCGGCGACTGTATCCTGTCCTCGCTGTCCATCCCTCCGTCGGCTCGAGCGGCTCTGGCCTCGGAGCAGGTGCTGTATCACGTCCAGCCGTCCGCCACGGCGCTCCTGAGTCCGTCCGACACCATCATCGTCACGGACTACAGCGAGGTGGAGCTGAGCAGTCAGGAGGAGCCGGAGGAGCTGAAGCTGGAGGAGGTGCTGCTGGTGGACGAGCCTCCTGCTGCCGGACAGACGGAAGACCCTGCGCTTCCCACTGACCGACCAGCGCAAGCTGACCTTTCCCATGATGCCGCTGCCGCACCGACGGCCCGTACTGACACAACACAGCCTGACCACAGTCTGCAGGCGGACGAATCCAACCAGCTGAACGCCGAGGACGAGACGGACAGGCCTTGTCCTGATGCAGGAAGTGACATCATAACACCGCAGGACGCCGAAGCGTCCGTGTCAGACATCACCCAGAACCCCCCGGCGCGGAGAGGGCGAGGAAGGCCGAGGAAAAGTACAGAGTCCACGGACAAAAAACCCATGGTAAAAACGCCACGTCGACGAGAACGTCCTGCATCGGTCAAACAGGAAATCAGCGCGGAGGAGCGGTGAGTGACACGCAGATATGAGCCTCAAACCCTCAGAAAAACAGTTTTAAGATATTCTTTCTTTGGTTTCAGGAGTGCCGTCACACCCCATGGAGACTGTAAAGGTGAGAGAGTTGCTTTCACTGGTTTACATCATTCACCACTAGAGATGCGGGATGAGAGAAAGCGGGACTTTTGTCATAAATGTTAGTCATAAATTATAAATGAGTCTTCATTCGAACACTCATCCTGTGAAAACTGTTTAAAATTGGATTGATATGTTAAACCAGTGTTAATTTCGTTGACGAATAATTTCAAAATGCACCTTTCGGCGAAATTCACCGTTTTTGATCAAAAATGGGTCATTATTGTGATTCGTCTAGATCCGATGAGTTTTTGAAAATGGAGAGTGGCGGAGTCACGGTGACATCAACAGACGCGCGCATTATAAGTTACTCGTTCACGCGAGGTTGCTGTGCTGAGGTCACGAAAACTTTTAATTTGCATGCGTTTGTAAGCATTGCGGTGTAAAAACAAGTCATTTTAAGCCCTTGAATGGCAGTCAGCAGCAAAAGACGACTCGTTTCTCCATTTGCGCGAGAGACCGTTTCTGACCGCAGTCAGACACACACACATCCGCTTCTCACAGAGCGCGCGAGTTTGTTATATTTGGCGCTTTATTGGCCTTGAACGGTTATATATACATACGTGTGTCAAAATGCCCATCTTTGCAAGTATCCTCGTAAACACAGATAATCACAGTAAACTGATAAAGAAAGCGCAAGTGTTGCAGTGTAACGGACCCAGAGCCGCAGAGAAACCCTTAAAGCGACAGCGTCTCATGTTCCTGCTGTCCGTCACTCATATTAATCACACATCTCTCTCTGCTCTTGACTAATCCACTTCTGTAACTTTAATCAGAGTAAATATATATTTCATTTACACAATGATGACTATGCAGTGTTTTTATTCTTATTGCATCACTAACTGTTTGCTTGTCT
The DNA here is from genome assembly GCA_039654105.1 of Coreius guichenoti. Taxonomy (NCBI): domain Eukaryota; kingdom Metazoa; phylum Chordata; class Actinopteri; order Cypriniformes; family Gobionidae; genus Coreius; species Coreius guichenoti. The sequence continues at coordinate 142,555 of CM077182.1, read as the reverse complement.
TCAGTGAGCTTGAGTTTCATTTATTTAGGCTCGTAGTTTTTGTGATATTGACATTGGTGACAAGAATTGTGAAATTTATATGGTATCAAAAATGCTGATATCATAAAATCCTTATTTAAAATCAAATCAAATCACCTTTATTTATATAGCGCTTTTTACAATGGCAATTGTTTCAAAGCAGCTTCACAGTGGTAACAGGAAAATAATGCAACAGAATTTGATTCGGCTGTACAGCCGCTCTGGAGAAAACAGTGATGTCATCAGCTCATTTCAATTATCATATAGTGTCAATGCGGCAGATCAGTAATATAGTTGAAATTTAAGTGTCCCCAACTGAGCAAGCCAAAAGCCAAAGGCGACGGTGGCAAGGAACCAAAACTCCTTCAGGGCCAGAATGGAGAAAAAAACCTTGGGAGAAACCAGGCTCAGTCGGGGTGCCAGTTCTCCTCTGGCCGACGAACAAATAGTGTATGATTATGATTCTGGCAACATTACAGGTCAGAAGTCATATTAGATAAATAGATATTCGTAGGATTATTCGAAAGATTGGAGTCGTCACGCCGGGGACGGGTTTAATGAGGATGTCGTGTCGATGCGGCATTTACAGGGGGGAGTTTAATTGACACGGTCTCTACAGACACTTCAGGGATATGGTCGTCATGTCCAGGCTAAGGTCCAGCATCTGGTCTGGATACGGCCCGGATCCGGCCGACTGCAGTAAACCTCGGGATAAACAGAGAGACTAACATTAGCGTAGATGCCATTCTTCTTATGATGTAACGAGTACATCAGGTGTTATGGGAAGTGTTCCCGGCTCCGGCTGAACTAGTTAATGCAGCCTAAAACAATCATTTAACTGATTTGAATAATAGAAATTAAAAATGTTTTATGTGTATGCCATAGTAAAGAGATGTGTTAAAGCAAAAATAACTATATCATGATAAATAGCCTATCGTTATCGTTTATTGTGATGTAAGATTTCGGTCATATCGCCCAGCTCTATTAAGGTAAGCATCTGTTAAAGAAATGTTATGATAAACGCTCAATATTTCAGTAATATGTCAAGCGTGGAGCTGTTGGTTAGCCTGAGGTGGCCGACTTTGATTTAAAGTTGTCTGTGGTGTTTTCACTATTTTGCCAATGAATGCAGATTTACTATCATAACACAACATCATAAAAAAGCTTTTTGTGTACTTTATCACACACAAGATATTCTGGTTTGAAATTAACACCAACCTGTCAAATGCGGTGTGTGTGTGTGTGTGTGTGTGTGTGTGTGTGTGTGTGTGTGTGGTGTCTCGTGTTTTTGTCACCTTTTTCACCCCTGGATGAATAAAATAAAAATGATTACTAAATAAAAACTAGTTTTGAATGACAAAAACTATGACATCAGAATCTCTGAAGTTCTCGCTGATGTTTCTCACAGACACCGCTGACGAGCCGCCCAGCAGACCTGAAACACCTCAGAGCGGACCGGAACCGTCTACCGGCCCGTACCGCACACGGAAAACCAGCAAAACCGAGGCGCCGGCCGCCGACAACCCTCGCGCTCGGCACGCGTGCGACACCTGCGGCAGGAAGTTCACCCGGCGGTCGGATGTGCAGCGGCACCAGCTGACACACACGGGCGAGCGGCCGTTCCACTGCAGCCAGTGCGAGAAGACCTTCCAGCACGCCTGGGACTTGACCAAACACTGCCGCAAGATGCACGGCGAGGCCAGCTTCAGCTGCCGCGTGTGCCAGAGCGCCTTCGCCAACCTGCGCGTGCTGACGGCCCACCACAAGAAGAGCCACCCGGGCGAGCTGCCGCACTACTGCTCCATCTGCGGTGAGGCCAGCGCCACGCCCGCCGCCCTCGTGCAGCACCGCAAGAGCCACAGCGCCACGCAGCAGTACCGCTGCCAACAGTGCGGCGAGGCCTTCGACACGCTCCTCCAGAGGTCCCTGCACCGCCAGAGCCACCGCAGGCGCCGCCAGTTCAAGTGCCCGCAGTGCGAGAAGACCTTCACGCGCCGCACCGACGTCAGGAGACACCAGCTGAGCCACACGGGCGAGCGGCCGCACCAATGCTCGCTCTGCGGGAAGCGCTTCGGCCTCCGCGCCGGCCTCCAGAAGCACCTGGTGACGCACACGGGCGAGCGGCCGTTCCAGTGCCCTCACTGCAGGAAGAGCTTCACGCAGCTGTCCATCCTGCGGCGGCACGAGCGCATGCACACGGGCGAGCGGCCCTACCTCTGCTCGCAGTGCGGGAAGCGCTTCCTGTCGCTCGGGGAGCTGATCAAGCACGACAAGACGCACGCGGAGGAGCGGCCGCACCCCTGCCCGCAGTGCCACAAGGCCTTCAAGTTCAAGCGCGCGCTGCAGGAGCATCTGCTGTCCCACAGCGGCGCCCGGCCGTACCCCTGCAACTACTGCGGCAAGATGTTCGCCAAGCCCTTCGCGCTCAACAGACACCACCTGATCCACACGGGCGAGCGGCCCTTCTCCTGCGGGCACTGCGAGCGCACGTTCCTCACCTCCACCGAGCTGGCGCTGCACGAGCGCATACACACGGGCGAGCGGCCCTTCTGCTGCGCCGCCTGTCCCAGGAAGTTCCGCAGCTCGTCGGAGTTAGCGCGGCACCGGCGCAGTCACTCGGACCAGCGGCCCTACAGCTGCGGATACTGCCCCAAAGCCTACGCCAGCGCCGCCAAGCTTAAGAACCACACCCGCATCCACACGGGCGAGAGCAAAGCCAAACGCCCCGCCGTGAGCGTCGCGGAGGTCAACGTCATTCTGACGTAGATGAGGTCGGGATCAGAGTATTGGGTGAAGCATTTTATACAAACATGTTCTCAGCTCAAATACAGATCGTCCTTAGTGTTCACCCAAAGGTTCTGTCATCATTCACTCACGAGACTCGTTCATCTTCAGATCTCAAATCAAGATGATTTAAATGAAACTGATTTAATTCAGGCTTTTACATCAGCATCAGATATGGTAAACCGAAGCTCAAACGTGCTTATGTTCGCTGATTGTTTGTGTTTAGTGATCGAGTGTCTTCAGAAGATTAAACCGCTCCACTCGTATGAGTTTATTTTATGATCTCTTTATGAACTGTCAGTGGAGGGACAGAAATCTCTCCGATTTGATTTGAGTTCTGAAGACGAACGAGAGTCTCGTGAGTAAATGATGACAGAACTTTCATTTCATTTCAAACTGCTGGACTGTCTGTAAAGATGCCCGTCTCTCATTGGTCCATCGAACAGACAGCCCCGCCCCAAACTCACCTCATTGGTTGGCTGGCTGCTCATGCAAATAAATCAGTGTTGTGAAAGCATCAGTCAGACTGACGTATAGCGACGCCACGCGTGTCATACCGACTGACAGAACTTACAATCTAAACCTCTTTTCAATATTTGTACGTTTAGCTATTAAACGTTTTCCGTCAGTGAAGCTGTGTAAGAGGGGACTCCTCAGACATTCATGTGTTTATGTATTTTTTCAGGTTTTGTTTTAATATTGAGACATCAGCAGTCAGAAACATCTCCCCACACATAAATTGATACATGATAAATGCAAACGCTTCTATAGAAATGTGTAAGTCAAAAAACAACAAAAGTCATCAGATGCCTTTATGGTTTCACGATGTGTGTTTACGATGTCAGCAGAAAGAGTGGAACTGAAGTGTGTTTTGCAGAACGATATTAATCTGCACTATAGAGTAAAGCTTAACTCTGTGATTTATTAAACTCTGAAAAATACATGAAGTCTTTGCTTTCTTCATCTGATCTAATGGCCAGCCGTGATCCAGACTGGGGTGTGTGAGAGAGTGTGAGAGAGTGTGAGAGAGTGTGAGAGAGTGTGAGAGAGTGTGAGAGAGTGAGAGAGTGTGTGAGTGTGAGTGTGAGAGTGTGTGTGATGAGGCGCTTCTGTTCTCTCTGTGAGCGATTAGTTCTGTATCTGATGCTGCTCTTTCATCTGAAGTGGGACAGGAAAGACACAAGAGGGTCCATGAATGAGCGCCTCACAAAAACACTCCGTCGTCATGAGAACCTCTTTTGTCTTTGTTCTCTGTGCAGAAGAGATGCGATGAGCACTGAGATCTGTCTCTCTCGTTCTCTCTGTTCACACCGACTCTGATCCTCAGGGTCAAAAAGAGTCTGTTTTTCGTCAGATGTTTGTATCACATCAGATACGGTGTGTGTTGGTTAAACTGTGGGTTGGTGAAGGTTTCCGTGTTTTGGAAACAGACCAGCAGGAAGAGTCAGTGAGAAGGAAGGAAATCAAATAAGGTTTGAAGAACAGCACTAAAACAGCACTCCTCGCGTCATGACACTCATCAGAAACACAGATTAGTGAGTGTGAAGCAGTTTTCTGATGATTAGTGAGTGTGTGATTGTTGTGACGGCTTTGTTTGGGTCAGAATCAAGAGCAGACGCTGAGACACTTCAAGGCCGGACGGAGATGAACCATCAGCAGAACGTGTTTTCTTTTGTATTTCAGGGAATCAGATTAGTGAGTGTGTGTGTGAGAGAGAGAGAGAGAGAGTGTGTCTGTGAGTATGAACGTGTCTGTGAGTGAGCGTGTCTGTGTGTGTGAACGTGTCTGTGTGTGTAAACGTGTCTGTGAGTGAGCGTGTCTGTGTGTGTGAACGTGTCTGTGAGTGAACGTGTCTGTGAGTGAGCGTGTCTGTGAGTGAGCGTGTCTGTGTGTGTGAACGTGTCTGTGTGTGTAAACGTGTCTGTGAGTGAGCGTGTCTGTGTGTGTGAACGTGTCTGTGAGTGAGCGTGTCTGTGAGTGAGCGTGTCTGTGTGTGTGAGCGTGTCTGTGAGTATGAATGTGTCTGTGAGTATGAATGTGTCTGTGAGTATGAACGTGTCTGTGAGTATGAACGTGTCTGTGTGTGTAAACGTGTCTGTGAGTGAGCGTGTGTGTGTGTGAACGTGTCTGTGAGTGAGTGTGTCTGTGAGTATGAATGTGTCTGTGAGTATGAACGTGTCTGTGTGTGTAAACGTGTCTGTGAGTGAGCGTGTCTGTGTGTGTGAACGTGTCTGTGAGTGAGCGTGTCTGTGTGTGTGAACGTGTCTGTGAGTGAGCGTGTCTGTGTGTGTGAACGTGTCTGTGAGTGAGCGTGTCTGTGAGTGTGAACGTGTCTGTGTTTGAGTGTGTGTGTGTGTGAGAGAGCGAGAGATAATGTCTCTGTGTGAATGTGTCTGTGTGTGTGAATGTGTCTGTGAGTGAGCTTGTATGTGAGTGTGAACGTGTCTGTGTGTTTGAGTGTGTGTGTGTGTGAGAGAGAGAGAGATAATGTCTCTGTAAGCGTGTGTGTGTGAACGTGTCTGTGTGAGCGTGTCTGTATGTGCGCATGTCTGTGAGTGTGAACGTGTCTGTGTGTCTCTGTGTGTGAGCGTGTGTGTGTGAGCGTGTGTGTGTGAGCGTGTCTGTGTGAGCGTGTCTGTGTGAGCGTGTCTGTGAGTGTGAACGTGTCTGTGAGTGAGCGTGTGTGTGTGTGAGTGTGTGTGTGTGAGCGTGTCTGTGTCTGTGTCTGTGAATGTGTCTGTGAGTGAGCGTGTCTGTGTGTGAGCGTGTCTGTGTGTGAGCGTGTCTGTGTGTGAGCGTGTCTGTGTGTGAATGTGTCTGTGTGTGTGTGTGTGAGCGTGTCTGTGAATGTGTCTGTGAGTGAGCGTGTCTGTGTGTGTGTGTGTTTGTGTGAGCTTGTCTGTGTGTGTGAAGGTGTCTGTGTGTGTGAGCGTGTCTGTGAATGTGTCTGAGTGAGCGTGTCTGTGTGTGTGAGTGTGTTTGTGTGAGCTTGTCTGTGTGTGTGAACGTGTCTGAGTGAGCGTGTATGTGTGTCTGTGTGTGTGAACGTCTGTGTGTGTGAACGTGTCTGTATGTCTGTGAGTGAGCGTGTCTGTGAGTATGAACATGTCTGTGAGTGAGCGTGTCTGTCTGTGAGCGTGTCTGTGAGTGTGAGCGTGTCTGTGTGAGTGAGCGTGTCTGTGAGTGAGCGTGTCTGTGTGTGAATGTGTCTGTGAGTGAGCGTGTCTGTGTGTGTGAGCGTGTTTGTGTGAGCTTGTCTGTGTGTGTGAACGTGTCTGTGTGAGTGAGCGTGTATGTGTGAGTGAGCGTGTATGTGTGTCTGAGTGAGCGTGTCTGTGTGTGAACGTGTCTGTGTGTGTGTGAACGTGTCTGTGTGTGTGAACGTGTCTGTATGTCTGTGAGTGAGCGTGTCTGTGTGTGTGAGCGTGTCTGAGTGTGAACGTGTGTGAATGTGAACATGTCTGTGTGTGAGTGTGAACGTGTGTGAGTGTGAACGTGTCTGTGTGTGTGAACGTGTCTGTGTGAGTGAGCGTGTCTGTGTGTGAGCGCGTGTCTGTGTGTGAGCGTGTCTGTGTGTGTGAGCGTGTCTGTGAGTGAGCGTGTCTGTGTGTCTCTGTGTGTGAGCGTGTCTGTGTGTGAGCGTGTCTGTGTGTGTGAACGTGTCTGTGAGTGAGCGTGTCTGTGTGTCTCTGTGTGTGAGCGTGTCTGTGTGTCTCTGTGTGTGAGCATGTCTGTGTGTGAGCATGTCTGTGTGTGAATGTGTCTGTGAGTGAGCGTGTCTGTGAGTGAGCGTGTCTGTGAGTGAGCGTGTCTGTGTGTGTGAGCGTGTTTGTGTGAGCTTGTCTGTGTGTGTGAACGTGTCTGTGAGTGAGCGTGCCTGTGTGTGAACGTGTCTGTGTGTGTGAACGTGTCTGTATGTCTGTGAGTGAGCGTGTCTGTGTGTGTGAGCGTGTATGTGTGTTTGAGTGTGTGAGAGAGAGAGAGTGTGTGTCTGTGAGTGTGAGAGTGTCTGTGTGTGTGAACGTGTCTGAGTGTGAACGTGTGTGAATGTGAACATGTCTGTGTGTGAGTGTGAACGTGTCTGTGTGTGTGAACGTGTCTGTGTGAGTGAGCGTGTCTGTGTGAGCGTGTCTGTGTGTGAGCGCGTCTGTGTGTGTGAACGTGTCTGTGAGAGCGTGTCTGTGTGTGTGAGCGTGTCTGTGAGTGTGAGCGTGTCTGTGCGTGAACGTGTCTGTGCGTGAGCGTGTCTGTGTGTGTGAGCGTGTCTGTGTGTGTGAGCGTGTCTGTGTGTGTGAGCGTGTCTGTGTGTGTGAGCGTGTCTGTGTGTGTGAGCGTGTTTGTGTGAGCTTGTCTGTGTGTGTGAACGTGTCTGTGTGAGTGAGCGTGTATGTGTCTGTGAGTGAGCGTGTCTTTGTGTCCGTGTGTGAACGTGTCTGTGTGTGTGAACGTGTCTGTATGTCTGTGAGTGAGCGTGTCTGTGAGTGTGAGCGTGTCTGTGTGTGTGAGCGTGTATGTGTGTTTGAGTGTGTGAGAGAGAGAGAGTGTGTGTCTGTGAGTGTGAGAGTGTCTGTGTGTGAGTGTGAACGTGTGTGAGTGTGAACGTGTCTGTGTGTGTGAACGTGTCTGTGTGAGTGAGCGTGTCTGTGTGAGTGAGCGTGTCTGTGTGAGTGAGCGTGTCTGTGTGTCTCTGTGTGTGAGCGTGTCTGTGTGTGAATGTGTCTGTGAGTGAGCGTGTCTGTGTGTGTGAACGTGTCTGAGAGCGTGTCTGTGTGTGTGAGCATGTCTGTGTCTGTGAGTGTGAGCGTGTCTGTGTGTGAGCGTGTCTGTGAGTGAGCGTGTTTGTGTGTGAACGTGTCTGTGCGTAAACGTGTCTGTGAGTGAGCGTGTCTGTGTGTGTGAACGTGTCTGTGAGTGAGCGTGTCTGTGTGTGTGAACGTGTCTGTGTGAGCATGTCTGTGTGTGTGAACGTGTCTGTGAGTGTGAGCGTGTCTGTGTGAGTGAACGTGTCTGTGAGTGTGAGCGTGTCTGTGAGTGTGAGCGTGTCTGTGTGAGTGAGCGTGTCTGCGAGTGTGAGCGTGTCTGTGTGAGTGAGCGTGTCTGCGAGTGTGAGCGTGTCTGCGAGTGAGCGTGTCTGTGTGTGTGAGCGTGTCTGTGTGTGTGAGCGTGTCTGTGTGTGTGAGCGTGTCTGTGTGAGTGAACGTGTCTGTGTGAGTGAACGCGTCTGCGAGTGTGAGCATGTCTGCGAGTGTGAGCGCGTCTGCGAGTGTGAGCGCGTCTGTATGTGTGAGCGTGTCTGTGAGTGTGAGCGTGTCTGCGAGTGAGTGTGTCTGCGTGTGTGAGCGTCTGCGAGAGCGTGTCTGTGAGTGTGAGCGTGTCTGCGAGTGAGTGTGTCTGCGTGTGTGAGCGTCTGCGAGAGCGTGTCTGCGAGAGCGTGTCTGCGAGTGTGAGCGTGTCTGCGAGTGAGCGTGTCTGCGAGTGAGCGTGTCTGTGAGTGAGCGTGTCTGCGAGTGTGAGTGTCTGCGAGTGTGAGCGTGTCTGAGTGTGAGCGTGTCTGTGTGAGTGAGCGTGTCTGTGTGTGAGCGTGTCTGTGTGAGAGAGCGTGTCTGTGTGAGAGAGCGTGTCTGTGTGAGAGAGCGTGTCTGTGTGAGAGAGCGTGTCTGTGAGTGTGAGCGTGTCTGTGTGTGTGAGCGTGTTTGTGTGAGCTTGTCTGTGAGTGAGCGTGTCTGTGAGTATGAACATGTCTGTGAGTTAGCGTGTCTGTCTGTGAGCGTGTCTGTGTCTGTGAGCGTGTCTGTGAGTGTGAATGTGTCTGTGAGTGAGCGTGTCTGTGTGAGTGAGCGTGTCTGTGAGTGAGCGTGTCTGTGTGAGTGAGCGTGTCTGTGTGTGTGAACATGTCTGTGTGTGTGAACGTGTCTGTATGTCTGTGAGTATGAACATGTCTGTGTCTGTGAGCGTGTCTGTCTGTGAGCGTGTCTGTGAGTGTGAACGTGTCTGTGTCTGTGAGCGTGTCTGTGAGTGTGAGCGTGTCTGTGTGAGTGAGCGTGTCTGTGTGAGTGAGCGTGTCTGTGTGTGAGCGTGTCTGTGTGTGAGCGTGTCTGTGTGTGTGAACGTGTCTGTGAGTGAGCGTGTCTGTGTGTCTCTGTGTGTGAGCGTGTCTGTGTGTGAATGTGTCTGTGTGTGAACGTGTCTGTGTGAGTGAGCGTGTATGTGTGTCTGTGAGTGAGCGTGTCTGTGTGTGAACGTGTCTGTGTGTGTGAACGTGTCTGTGTGTGTGAACGTGTCTGTGTGTGTGAACGTGTCTGTATGTCTGTGAGTGAGCGTGTCTGTGTGTGTGAGCGTGTATGTGTGTTTGAGTGTGTGAGAGAGAGAGAGTGTGTGTCTGTGAGTGTGAGAGTGTCTGTGTGTGTGAACGTGTCTGAGTGTGAACGTGTGTGAGTGTGAACGTGTGTGAGTGTGAACGTGTCTGTGTGTGTGAACGTGTCTGTGTGAGCGTGTCTGTGTGTGAGCGCGTCTGTGTGAGTGAGCGTGTCTGTGTGTGAGCGTGTCTGTGTGTGTGAGCGCGTCTGTGAGTGAGCGTGTCTGTGTGTCTCTGTGTGAGCGTGTCTGTGTGAGTGAGCGTGTCTGTGTGTGAGCGTGTCTGTGTGTGTGAGCGTGTCTGTGTGTGTGAACGTGTCTGTGAGTGAGCGTGTCTGTGTGTCTCTGTGTGTGAGCGTGTCTGTGTGTGAATGTGTCTGTGAGTGAGCGTGTCTGTGTGTGTGAACGTGTCTGAGAGCGTGTCTGTGTGTGTGAGCGTGTCTGTGTCTGTGAGCGTGTCTGTGTGTGAGCGTGTCTGTGTGTGAGCGTGTCTGTGCGTGAGCGTGTCTGTGCGTGAACGTGTCTGTGCGTGAGCGTGTCTGTGAGTGAGCGTGTCTGTGTGTGTGAACGTGTCTGTGAGTGTGAGCGTGTCTGTGAGTGTGAGCGTGTCTGTGTGAGTGAGCGTGTCTGCGAGTGTGAGCGTGTCTGCGAGTGTGAGCGTGTCTGTGTGAGTGAACGTGTCTGTGAGTGAGCGTGTCTGTGTGAGTGAACGTGTCTGTGAGTGTGAGCGTGTCTGTGTGAGTGAATGTGTCTCTGTGAGTGAACGTGTCTGTGAGTGAGAGTGTCTGTGTGAGTGAACGTGTCTGTGAGTGAGCATGTCTGTGTGAGAGAGCGTCTGCGAGTGTGAGCGTGTCTGTGAGTGAGCGTGTCTGTGTGAGTGAACGTGTCTGTGAGTGAGAGAGCGTGTCTGTGAGTGTGAACGTCTCTGTGTGTCTGAGTGTGAGCGTGTCTGTGTGAGTGAACGTGTCTGTGAGTGAGCATGTCTGTGTGAGAGAACGTGTCTGCGAGTGTGAGCGTGTCTGTGAGTGAGCGTGTCTGTGAGTGAGCGTGTCTGTGTGAGTGAACGTGTCTGTGAGTGAGAGAGCGTGTCTGTGAGTAAGCGTGTCTGTGAGTGAGCGTGTCTGTGAGTGAGCGTGTCTGTGTGAGTGAGTGTGTCTGTGAGCTTGTCTGCGAGTGTGAGCGTGTCTGTGAGTGAGCATGTCTGCGAGTGTGAGCGTGTCTGTGTGAGAGAGCATGTCTGTGAGTGAGCATGTCTGTGTGAGAGAGCGTGTCTGTGAGTGTGAGCGTGTCTGTGAGTGTGAGCGTGTCTGTGAGTGAGAGTGTCTGTGTGAGTGAGCGTGTCTGTGAGTGAGCATGTCTGCGAGTGTGAGCGTGTCTGTGAGTGTGAGCGTGTCTGTGAGTGTGAGCGTGTCTGTGAGTGTGATCGTGTCTGTGTGAGTGAGCGTGTCTGCGAGTGTGACTGTGTCTCTGTGAGTGAGCGTGTCTGTGAGTGTGAGCGTGTCTGTGAGTGAGCATGTCTGTGTGAGAGAGCGTCTGTGAGTGAGCGTGTCTGTGTGAGTGAGCGTGTCTGTGAGTGTGAGCGTGTCTGTGAGTGTGAGCGTGTCTGTGAGTGAGAGCGTGTCTGCGAGTGTGAGCGTGTCTGCGAGTGTGAGTGAGCATGTCTGTGTGAGAGCGTGTCTGCGAGTGTGAGCGTGTCTGTGAGTGAGCGTGTCTGTGTGAGAGAGCGTGTCTGTGAGTGTAAGCGTGTCTGTGTGAGTGAACGTGTCTGTGAGTGAGCGTGTCTGTGAGTGTGAGCGTGTCTGTGTGAGTGAACGTGTCTGTGAGTGAGCGTGTCTGCGAGTGTGAGCGTGTCTGTGAGTGAGAGAGCGTGTCTGTGAGTGAGAGAGCGTGTCTGTGAGTGTGAGCGTGTCTGTGAGTGAGCGTGTCTGTGAGTGAGTGTGTCTGTGAGCTTGTCTGCGAGTGTGAGCGTGTCTGTGAGTGAGCGTGTCTGCGAGTGTGAGCGTGTCTGCGAGTGTGAGCGTGTCTGTGTGAGAGAGCGTGTCTGTGAGTGTGAGCGTGTCTGTGAGTGTGAGCGTGTCTGTGAGTGTGAGCGTGTCTGTGAGTGAGAGTGTCTGTGTGAGAGAGCGTGTCTGTGAGTGTGAGCGTGTCTGTGAGTGTGAGTGTGAGTGTGAGCGTGTCTGTGAGTGAGAGTGTCTGTGTGAGAGAGCGTGTCTGTGAGTGTGAGCGTGTCTGTGAGTGTGAGCGTGTCTGTGAGTGAGCGTGTCTGTGAGTGTGAGCGTGTCTGTGAGTGTGAGCGTGTCTGTGAGTGAGAGTGTCTGTGTGAGTGAGCGTGTCTGTGAGTGAGCGTGTCTGCGAGTGTGAGTGTGAGCGTGTCTGTGAGTGTGAGCGTGTCTGTGAGTGTGATCGTGTCTCTGTGAGTGAGCGTGTCTGTGAGTGTGAGCGTGTCTGTGAGTGAGCGTGTCTGTGTGAGAGAGCGTCTGTGAGTGAGCGTGTCTGTGTGAGTGAGCGTGTCTGTGAGTGTGAGCGTGTCTGTGAGTGAGAGCGTGTCTGCGAGTGTGAGCGTGTCTGTGAGTGTGAGTGAGCATGTCTGTGTGAGAGCGTGTCTGCGAGTGTGAGCGTGTCTGTGAGTGAGCGTGTCTGTGTGAGAGAGCGTGTCTGTGAGTGTGAGCGTGTCTGTGAGTGTGAGCGTGTCTGTGTGAGTGAACGTGTCTGTGAGTGAGCGTGTCTGTGAGTGTGAGCGTGTCTGTGTGAGTGAACGTGTCTGTGAGTGAGCGTGTCTGCGAGTGTGAGCGTGTCTGTGAGTGTGAGCGTGTCTGTGTGTCTGAGTGAGCGTGTCTGTGTGAGTGAGTGAGCGTGTCTGCGAGTGTGAGCGTGTCTGCACGTGTGAGCGTGTCTGTGTCTGTGAGTGTGAGCGTGTCTGTGAGTGAGCGTGTCTGTGTGAGTGAGCTTGTCTGTGAGTGTGAGCGTGTCTGTGTTAGTGAGCGTGTCTGTGAGAGAGCGTCTGTGAGTGTGAGCGTGTCTGCGATTGTGAGCGTGTCTGTGAGTGTGAGCGTGTCTGTGTGTCTGCGAGTGTGAGCGTGTCTGTGTGAGTGAACGTGTCTGAGTGTGAACGTCTCTGTGTCTGTGAGTGAGCATGTCTGTGAGTGTGAGCGTGTCTGTGTGAGTGAGCACGTGTCTGTGTGTCTGCGAGTGTGAGCGTGTCTGTGTGATTGAGCGTGTCTGAGTGTGAACGTGTCTGTGAGTGTGAGCGTGTCTGTGAGTGTGAGCGTGTCTGTGAGTGAGCGTGTCTGTGAGTGAGCGTGTCTGTGAGTGAGCGTGTCTGTGAGTGTGAGCGTGTCTGTGAGTGAGCGTGTCTGTGTGAGTGAGCGTGTCTGTGTGAGTGAGCGTGTCTGTGTGAGTGAGCGTGTCTGTGTGTCTGAGTGTGAGCGTGTCTGTGTGAGTGAGCGTGTCTGTGTGAGAGCGTGTCTGTGAGTGAGCGTGTCTGTGTGAGAGCGTGTCTGTGAGTGTGAGCGTGTCTGTGTGTCTGAGTGTGAGCGTGTCTGTATGAGTGAGCTTGTCTGTGTGTGAGCGTGTCTGTGTGAGTGAGCGTGTCTGTGTGAGAGCGTGTCTGTGAGTGAGCGTGTCTGTGAGTGAGCCTGTCTGTGTGAGTTAGCGGGTCTGTGTGAGTGAGCGTGTCTGTGAGTGTGAGCGTGTCTGTGTGAGTGAGCGTGTCTGAGTGTGAGCGGGTCTGTGTGAGAGCGTGTCTGTGTGAGTGAGCGTGTCTGTGTGAGAGCGTGTCTGCGAGTGTGAGCGTGTCTGCGAGTGTGAGCGTGTCTGTGTGATTGAGCGTGTCTGTGAGTGAGTGAGCGTGTCTGTGAGTGAGCGTGTCTGTGAGTGTGAGCGTGTCTGTGAGTGTGAGCGTGTCTGTGAGTGAGCGTGTCTGTGAGTGAGCGTGTCTGTGAGTGAGCGTGTCTGTGTGTCTGTGTGAGTGAGCGTGTCTGTGTGAGTGAGCGTGTCTGTGAGTGTGAACGTGTCTGTGTGTCTGTGTGATTGAGCGTGTCTGTGAGTGTGAGCATGTCTGTGTCTGTGAGTGTGAGCGTGTCTGTGAGTGAGCGTGTCTGTGTGTCTGTGTGAGTGAGCGTGTCCGTGTGAGAGCGTGTCTGTGAGTGTTTCTGCGAGTGGGAGCGTGTCTGTGTGTCTGAATGTGAGCGTGTCTGTGTGAGTGAGCGTGTCTGTGTGAGAGCGTGTCTGTGTGAGAGCGTGTCTGTGAGTGAGCGTCTCTGTGAGTGAGCGTGTCTGTGTGAGTGAACGTGTCTGTGTGAGAGCGTGTCTGTGTGAGAGCGTCTCTGTGAGTGTGAGCGGGTCTGTGAGTGAGCGGGTCTGTGAGTGAGCGTGTCTGTGAGTGTGAGCGTGTCTGTGAGTGTGAGCGGGTCTGTGTGTGTGAGCGTGTCTGTGTGAGTGAGCGTGTCTGTGAGTGAGCGGGTCTGTGAGTGTGAGCGGGTCTGTGTGTGTGAGCGTGTCTGTGAGTATGTGTGTGCGTCTGAGTGCTGAGTGCTGAGTTTCTTTACACTGGTGTCCGTTTCTCTGGTCTCTGATTTCTCACCGCAGCGCTTCATGAGTGTGTGATCAGGAATCTCTTCTGTCTCCTGTATCTACAGTATCACATATTTGTGTTGAATCTCTCCTGAACCCAAACACACACACACACACACACACACACAGTTTACAGGTAAACATGCAGCGGAGCTCAAGTGTGTCAACAGAAACCACTGCAGTGTTTCTGACAGAGACTCATTAAGCTGCACATTCATTGATATTTATCAGTAGATTCTGGCCCTTGTATGTCATATTTAACCGCATAAAGCATGTATCACTGCACTATGACTGCAGGTGTCTATGAAATACTTAAGCATTGTCATCAGACATTTACAGTGACACAAAATGTCTTGATGCTGTATTAGGCAGATCAGCTCATAATAATAACTTGATTCTATACGCGGTTATTATTTATCAATTTATTTAGTGTGCAAAACTAAATCTTGTGTAGGTTCCTTATAAACCATGTACATGCTTTGTAAAAGAAAAAGAAAACAAATTGGTCGTTTTAATTAAACATCTTGCAAATATGAAGAACATCATTAACGCGCGGTCTGTCTCGCGCTTCCCTCGTGCACACGCTCTGATGTGCGCGCGCGCGGGAGAGGGAGACGGACGCGAAACCAGATACGCGAATTAAACATCGAGAAACTTGATTAAACTCAATGAAACAAAAACTTAAAATAATCAGAATCATATGAATATAACACACACTAAGAGAAGTAAACAAAAACTCGACCAAACTAAAGCCTAAAGTAAAGAAACGCAGAGATTTACCTCACATCAGCTCCTGAGGAGAAACGGTGAGTTTATTCACATTTGAAATTTGTCTTGGAGAATTATCAGTGTTTTTTTTAAAATTATATTTCAGTGTTTTCCACTCTTATTGTGTTTGTCTTTATGTCCTTGAGAGTTTGACACACCTGCAGCAGGTGATCCGAGTTAATGAGTGATAGAAATGAATAAAACTCACTGTTAATGAGTCTCTGTGTGGATTCATAGTCAGGGAATATGGACAATATTATATAATAAATCAATTCAGCTGAAGGAAGTCTTAAAATGTCCCTCAGGTCTGAGATTAGACACTGCGACATCCACAGTGCAAAGTCCTCTAGAGATGTGTGTGTGTGTGTGAGAGAGAGAGAGAATGAGAATGAATGCTGCTCATTCATAATCGTGTTATGATCTCCACAGGACAGATCATCAGGTTTTATCATTAATATGATACACCGATCAGGCATAACATTATGACCTAATATTGTGTTGGTCCCCCTTTTGCTGCCAGATCCTTTAAGTCCTGTAAGTTGTGAGGTGGGGCCTCCATGGATCGGACTTGTTTGTTCAGCACATCCCACAGATGCTCGATTGGATTGAGATCTGGGGAATTTGGAGGTCAAGTCAACACCTCAAACTCGTTGTGCTCCACAAACCATTCCTGAACCATTTGTGCTTTGTGTCAGGAGCATTATCCTGCTGAAAGAGCCACAGCCACCAGGGAATACCGTTTCCATGAAAGGGTGTACATGGTCTGCAACAATGCTTAGGTAGGTTGTACGTGTCAAAGTAACATCCACATGGATGGCAGGACCCAAGGTTTCCCAGCAGAACATTGCCCAAAGCATCACACTGCCTCCACCGGCTTGCCTTCTTCCCATAGTGCATCCTGGTGCCATGTGTTCCCCAGGTAAGCCACGCACACGCACCCGGCCATCCACGTGATGTAAAAGAAAACGTGATTCATCAGACCAGGCCACCTTCCATTGCTCCTGTGGTCCAGTTCTGATGCTCACGTGCCGCTGTTGGTGCTTTCGGCGGTGGACAGGGGTCAGCATGGGCACCCTGACTGGTCTGCGGCTATGCAGCCCCATACGCAACAAACTGCGATGCACTGTGTATTCTGACACCTTTCTATCAGAACCAGCATTAACTTCTTGAGCAGTTTGAGCTCCAGTAGCTCGTCTGTTTGATCGGACCACACGGGCCAGCCTTCGCTCCCCACGTGCATCAATGAGCCTTGGCCGCCCATGACCCTGTCGCCGGTTCACCACTGTTCCTTCCTTGGAGCACTTTTGATAGATACTGACCACTGCAGACCGGGAACACCCCACAAGAGCTGCAGTTTTGGAGATGCTCTGACCCAGTCGTCTAGCCATCACAATTTGGCCCTCATCAAACCCGCTCAAATCCTTACGCTTGCCCATTTTTCCTGCTTCTAACACATCAACTTTGAGGACAAAATGTTCACTTGCTGCCTAATATGCCCCACCCACTAACAGGTGCCGTGATGAAGAGATAATCAGTGTTACTCATGTCATCTGTCATAATGTTATGCCTGATTGGTGTATATATATGAGGCATTTCAGTCTCTTCTAGGGTCGTGTGTATAGAAGCCCATTTCTGCCACATAAGGAAAATAAATTATGCTTTGGTAAATCGATATTATGAAATACTAAGTTATATACGTATATGAAATAAACATGAGAAATTTACACTTATAATTATGAGATTTAAAAAGTCGAAATAATGAAATAAAAAGTTAAAATGAAGACTTTCTATTTCATAATTGTGACTTTTAAGTCATAATTTCAGCTTTTCATCTCAAATATGATTTGGTGTGTCAATTTTGAACTTTTATTTAATAATTATGGCATTCATAATTTATTTTTATGTCATATTCATGATTCACAAAAGCGTGGTTTCTGTCTTATGTGTCATATGGACTTTTGTCTATTTCCTGTTTTCTGTCCCATGTGCCTTTTTGTAGTCAGTTTGTAGTTTTCCCAGGTGTATCTAATCTCGTTACCGTGTGGTGCTCGTTACTTCCTGTGTGTGTTTCGCTTGCTCCTCAGTCGATGTCAGCGGGTTGTGTCTGTCCTGTTTCCTGTGCTCGCCATGTTCCTTCGTTAATGGGTTTTGTTTATGTTTGTTCAATAAAACCCCTTACTATAGAGTGTGTTTGAGTTACAGGACACATGCTCTCGTGATGCACTTACACACACCATCCAGGAGGCGGCGCCAGAGTTACACTTCTGCTCTGTCACTCATCCGTCAAGGAGTTTATTAGTCTGAGATGAGGTTAGAGAGGACGCACACGCACACACACACTCACACACACTCACTCAGTTACTCACTCACTCACTCACTCACTCACTCACTCACTCACTCACTCACACTCACTCAATCACACTCACACTCGCTATCACTCACACTCATTCACACACACTCACACTCACTCACACATACACACACACACACACTCTCTATCACTCACTCACTCACACACACTCTCACACTATCACAGTCACACACACTCACTCACTCACTCACACACACTCAAACACAGACACACACACAAATACTCACACTCACTCACACTCTCTATCACTCACACACACTCACTCACTCACTCACACACACACTCACACACTCAAACACAGACACACACTCATACTCACACTCATACACACTCACACTCTCTATCACTCACACACACTCACTCTCTATCACTCACACACACTCACTCACTCACTCACTCACTCACTCACACACACTCTCACACACACTCTCACAAAAGGCTGTTTTTCATCTGTTGCCCCTTGACAGACTGTTAAAAATTCACCCTAAAAACAAAAAACAAAGCATCTTATATCAATACACACACACACACAAAAAAGAAAAGAGGAAAAAAACATTAACATTATCAAAAAAACAAAACAAGTACATGATCCCACACAGGAAATCGTGCTAAAATACATTAATAGAACATTTTATCTAAACATTTAACATTTATTTGACCCGGTTACATTTTTAACCTGAGCCTTAAAAGAAAGTCTGGAATCAATCAAAACTCAAAGGTACTCGTATTCAGATCCCGATACATCATCTACACTTGAGCTGTGTTTTGGTAAAAACATGCACTGTTTTAGAGATGTTTAACTGTAAACATCATTGTTCTAGCCAAGCTGTGACATTAGCTAGAGATTTTGTATGTTCATTTGCGACGCGTGACACACTGCTCCCGTATGTATAAATAACGGTGTCGCCCTCATACGTTTGGATGATAGTGACAGCACAAACGGATGGAAGATTGCTCTTATTCAAGATTATTCAACGTCAATCGCAATGGACCAGAACAGATCTTTGGGGAACACCTGTGGATAAACTGATTTATACTTCTGTACTCGGACATACTGCGTGCGACCGGACAAATATGATTCAGTCCATCTCAAAGTCTGTGGTTTACAGAGTCAAAAGCCTTCGTACGGTCAGGAAACACCGCCCGACAAACCCACCTTTGTCTAATAGAGACTTAACCTTCAGTGAAGTAACAGTTGGCCGTCTCAGTTGGAGTTTGCATCGGATGCATAGCAAATGAACTAGTATTGAGATAATCCGTGATTAGCACAGCCGTCAGGTTTAAGACTACAGGTAAAATACTAATAGGTCTGTAATTACTAACAGAACGAGAATCTGCACTTTTATGATAATAGGCTCTACAGCTGATGACTTCCAAGCACATGGGAACGTCCCCTGAGAAATCAAAAGGTTCATAATTTTGGTGATAGGGTTAACTAGTGACTCACTGAACTCTTTAAACATTACTACATCTATCCCAAATATATCCTCTACAGTAAATCATGTGGTGTTACTACAGTAAATCATGTGGCGTCACTACAGTAAATCATGTGGTGTCACTACAGTAAATCATGTGGTGTTACTACAGTAAATCATGTGGTGTTAATACAGTAAATCATGTGGCGTTACTACAGTAAATCATGTGGCGTCACTACAGTAAATCATGTGGTGTTACTACAGTAAATCGTGGTGTCACTACAGTAAATCATGTGGCGTTACTACAGTAAATCGTGGTGTCACTACAGTAAATCATGTGGTGTTACTACAGTAAATCATGTGGTGTTACTACAGTAAATCATGTGGCGTCACTACAGTAAATCATGTGGTGTCACTACAGTAAATCATGTGGTGTTACTACAGTAAATCATGTGGTGTTAATACAGTAAATCATGTGGCGTCACTACAGTAAATCATGTGGCGTCACTACAGTAAATCATGTGGCGTCACTACAGTAAATCATGGCGTCAACTACAGTAAATCATGTGGCGTCACTACAGTAAATCATGTGGCGTCACTACAGTAAATCATGTGGCGTCACTACAGTAAATCATGTGATGTCACTACAGTAAATCGTGGCGTGACTACAGTAAATCATGTGGCGTCAACTACAGTAAATCATGTGGCGTCACTACAGTAAATCATGTGATGTCACTACAGTAAATCATGTGGGGTCACTACAGTAAATCATGTGGCGTCAACTACAGTAAATCATGTGGCGTCACTACAGTAAATCATGTGATGTCACTACAGTAAATCATGTGGCGTCACTACAGTAAATCGTGGCGTCAACTACAGTAAATCATGTGGCGTCACTACAGTAAATCATGTGGTGTCACTACAGTAAATCATGTGGCGTCACTACAGTAAATCATGAGGCGTCACTACAGTAAATCATGTGGCGTCACTACAGTAAATCATGTGGCGTCACTACAGTAAATCATGTGATGTCACTACAGTAAATCGTGGCGTGACTACAGTAAATCATGTGGCGTCAACTACAGTAAATCATGTGGCGTCACTACAGTAAATCATGTGGCGTCAACTACAGTAAATCATGTGGCGTCACTACAGTAAATCATGTGATGTCACTACAGTAAATCATGTGGGGTCACTACAGTAAATCATGTGGCGTCAACTACAGTAAATCATGTGGCGTCACTACAGTAAATCATGTGATGTCACTACAGTAAATCATGTGGCGTCACTACAGTAAATCGTGGCGTGACTACAGTAAATCATGTGGCGTCACTACAGTAAATCATGTGGCGTGACTACAGTAAATCATGTGGCGTCACTACAGTAAATCATGTGGCGTGACTACAGTAAATCATGTGGCGTTACTACAGTAAATCATGTGGCGTGACTACAGTAAATCATGTGGCGTCACTACAGTAAATAATGTGGCGTCACTACAGTAAATCATATGGCGTCACTACAGTAAATCATGTGCCGTGACTACAGTAAATCATGTGGCGTTACTACAGTAAATCATGTGGCGTGACTACAGTAAATCATGTGGCGTGACTACAGTAAATCATGTGGCGTGGCGTGACTACAGTAAATCATGGGGCGTGACTACAGTAAATCATGTGGCGTGACTACAGTAAATCATGTGGCGTGACTACAGTAAATCATGTGGCGTTACTACAGTAAATCATGTGGCGTGACTACAGTAAATCATGTGGTGTTACTACAGTAAATCATGTGGTGTTACTATAGTAAATCATGTGGCGTCACTACTACAGTAAATCATGTGATGTTACTACAGTAAATTATGTGGCGTCACTACAGTAAATCATGTGGCGTAACTACAGTAAATCATGTGGCGTCACTACAGTAAATCATGTGGCGTAACTACAGTAAATCATGTGGCGTAACTACAGTAAATCATGTGGCGTGACTACAGTAAATCATGTGGCGTGACTACAGTAAATCATGTGGCGTGACTACAGTAAATCATGTGACGTGACTACAGTAAATCATGTGACGTAACTACAGTAAATCATGTGGCGTAACTACAGTAAATCATGTGGCGTTACTACAGTAAATCATGTGGCGTGGCGTGACTACAGTAAATCATGTGGCGTCACTACAGTAAATCATGTGGCGTAACTACAGTAAATCATGTGGCGTAACTACAGTAAATCATGTGGTGTAACTACAGTAAATCATGTGGCGTCACTACTACAGTAAATCATGTGATGTTACTACAGTAAATCATGTGGCGTAACTACAGTAAATCATGTGGCGTGACTACAGTAAATCATGTGGCGTCACTACAGTAAATCATGTGGCGTCGTGGCGTCACTACAGTAAATCATGTGGCGTCACTACAGTAAATCATGTGGCATCACTACAGTAAATCATGTGGCGTCACTACAGTAAATCATGTGGCGTTACTACAGTAAATCATGTGGCGTCACTACTACAGTAAATCATGTGGCGTCGTGGCGTCACTATAGTAAATCATGTGGCGTCACTACAGTAAATCATGTGGCGTCAATACAGTAAATCATGTGGCGTAACTACAGTAAATCATGTGGCGTCACTACAGTAAATAATGTGGCGTCAATACAGTAAATCATGTGGCGTAACTACAGTAAATCATGTGGCGTCACTACAGTAAATCATGTGGCGTCACTACAGTAAATAATGTGGCGTCAATACAGTAAATCATGTGGCGTAACTACAGTAAATCATGTGGCGTCACTACAGTAAATCATGTGGCGTCACTACAGTAAATCATGTGGCGTCACTACAGTAAATCATGTGGCGTAACTACAGTAAATCATGTGGCGTCACTACAGTAAATCATGTGGCGTCACTACAGTAAATCGTGGCGTCACTACAGTAAATAATGTGGCGTCAATACAGTAAATCATGTGGCGTAACTACAGTAAATCATGTGGCGTCACTACAGTAAATCATGTGGCGTCACTACAGTAAATCATGTGGCGTCACTACAGTAAATCATGTGGCGTCAATACAGTAAATCATGTGGCGTAACTACAGTAAATCATGTGGCGTCACTACAGTAAATCATGTGGCGTCACTACAGAAAATCATGTGGCGTCACTACAGAAAATCATGTGGCGTCACTACAGTAAATCATGTGGCGTCACTACAGTAAATCATGTGGTGTCACTACAGTAAATAATGTGACGTAACTACAGTAAATCATGTGGTGTTACTACAGTAAATCATGTGGTGTCACTACAGTAAATCATGTGGTGTCACTACAGTAAATAATGTGACGTAACTACAGTAAATCATGTGGTGTTACTACAGTAAATCATGTGGTGTCACTACAGTAAATCATGTGGTGTCACTACAGTAAATCATGTGGCGTCACTACAGTAAATCATGTGGTGTTACTACAGTAAATCATGTGGTGTCACTACAGTAAATCATGTGGCGTAACTACAGTAAATCATGTGGTGTTACTACAGTAAATCATGTGGTGTCACTACAGTAAATCATGTGGTGTTACTACAGTAAATCATGTGGCGTCACTACAGTAAATCGTGGCGTGACTACAGTAAATCGTGGCGTTACTACAGTAAATCATGTGGTGTCACTACAGTAAATCATGTGGTGTCACTACAGTAAATCATGTGGTGTCACTACAGTAAATCATGTGGTGTTACTACAGTAAATCATGTGGTGTCACTACAGTAAATCATGTGGTGTCACTACAGTAAATCATGTGGTGTCACTACAGTAAATCATGTGGTGTCACTACAGTAAATCATGTGGTGTCACTACAGTAAATCGTGGCGTGATTACAGTAAATCATGTGGTGTTACTACAGTAAATCATGGTGAATGTTGGTGATTTGTGACTGAAACTCCTGATCTTCGCTCATGGCTCAATGTTTCTCCTGGTCTCCCCGTCAGCTCTGTTTGATCTGATATCTGTGGTTTATAACAGAATTCTGCGCCGAACGCTTCCACTAGATCTCGATGTTATTAATTCTGTGGTGAACTCAAACTCTTTCTCACTGGATCTCCAGCGCTGTGTAGTAACGGTGTCACGCGATCGAGATCGGCCTTTGTGTGAGCTCAAATGAGTAGCGCGGTTCTGCTTTTGTTTCGTTTGCCGTCTGATGTTTCTCATGTGTAACAGGAATGGCAGCTCTTATCAGGTGGGCTCCAGTGAGACCTCTAACAACATTTAGGCACCAGCAGGAAAAAAGGTCTCAGTCTGGAGCCCTGGATGTGATTGTTCTTATGACGTCTAATTCAGTGACGGCCTTTAAAGTAAAGACTTGTTCCACTCTCAGTGCTTCAGCCACTTCAGCTCGATTATTAGTCAGCTTCCCATTTACTCTCTCTCTCTCTGTGTGTGTGTGTGTGTGTGTGTGTGTTCCTCTCTGTCTTTCACTTCCATGATCTGTCCACCAGCCGCTGACGGATGGTCAGACAGGAATTGCTAGTGCTGCTCATGAGTTAGTTGAGTAAAGCTGAGCTGAACTAGTCATGGAGTGGGATTATTATGTGCCTGTGCACTTAGAGTGAGTACAGACTGTGTGTGTGTTTAATCATCCGTGTCATTCTGTGCTCTGATGTATGTGTGTATGATGTTTGCCCATGTTTCACGTCTCTCGTATCATGACACTCTTCCTGCTCTCAGGATAAAATCAAATCAGTCTAATCCATAATATCTGATGCTGATTGATCTGATGTGTGTCATGTGACCTGCGTCTGACTGTGTGTGTGAGAGTCACATTCATCTGTAGATTCAGTTCATCTTCACACACTCGTGTCTGTGTGTTTGAACATGCTTAACCATATTTGTGGGGAAAATTTGCAGTTAGCAGTGAACTAAACCTGACAAAACCTCCTTTTGGGGACGTACTTATTTATATAAAATAAATAAAATTATATATTTATAACCTTATAAGTTTTCTTAAAGGGATAGTTCACCCAAAAATGAAGATTCTGTCATCATTTACTCGTCCTCAAGTTTTTCCAAACCTGTATGAGTTTCTTTCTTCTGAACACAAAGGAAGATATTTTGAAGAATGTCAGTAACCAAACAGTATAGTATTTTTTAACTGTTTGGTTACCGACAATGTGTGTGCATGTGGGAGGCGTGTGTGTGTGTGTGTGTGTGTGTGTGTGTGTGTCAGTAGGGAAGTGGTTGATTCGTGCACATTGTCTCACTGAGTCCCTCCCTCTAACCACTGACAGAGACACACACAATAGAAGTGAGACCGACGACACACGTGCACTTTCAGTCCTGTTTCACTCTAACTGCTGCGTGTGTGTGTGTGTGTGTGTGTGTTTGCGCGCGTGTGTGTGTGTGTGCGTGTGTGTGTGATGATGAGGACTCTTCACAGGCTGAAGTTGATGAGTTCTCCCAGTCTGAGTGATTTGGGTCGGTCAGAGAGATCAGCGCTGGATGACAGGAACAACCAGCAGCAGCGAGCGGGAAACAACACCACCTGGATCAGGTACACACACACACACACACACACACACACACACACACACACACACACACACACACACACACACACACACACACACACACACACACTCACTCACTCTCACACACTCACACACTCACTGACTCTCTCTCACACACACACACACACACACATTTTCTTGGCTATGTAAATGGAAGTGTACTGTAGTCGTCTGTTGATTTTACGCACAGCTAGCTTTAAACTGGTTGCATTTTTAGGGTTAAAGTTCAGGTTTAAAAAAATCAAGGTATAAATGGACAAAATACGTTTATTTGACATATATATATTATTTTTTAGAAATGACAATGTCCTCAGACATTTTGCTCATTTTTGAGGATAAATTTGCACTTATATAATTAAGTAGGTAGAAACAAGAATTTATCCTCAGAAGACGAGAACAAATGAGCATTTATACTGTGAGTGTGTGTGTAACATCTACATGAAGCCGTTTGGCTACACACACACACACACGCACATACATACAACCCTCATGTGCATGAGGGAGTAAATAACACTGTTCTGAAGTGGAATAAAATCACAATAACATCCTGCAGTTCACTGTGTGTGTGTGTGTGTGTGTATGTAGACAAACAGCTTCAATGTTGACGTTACACACACACTGTATGAAAGCTAATTTGTTCTCCTTATCTTTTGAGGAGAAATTCCTACAAAACTAGTTTCCTCTGTTTGTTTGTTGTGTGAAAATTGTGTGTGTGTGTGTCTCACATAATATGTGTGTAAACAACACACACTCACACACATCAGCCCTTATTAGTGTGTGAAGAGAATCCTCTGTTTCTGTTCTTACACACACACACACACACTAGTGGCTGGGAACAATGAGTGTTTGATATCACTGATGCTGTGTGTGTGTGTGTGTGTGTGCGTGTGTGTGTGTCACGTTCAGCTGATGGAACATTTCGTCTCAAGGCCCCGATACACTCACGTCCAGACTCCGCCCACATTTAGATGAATATGTAAATATGTGCCATGCACTTTCCTCTCAGTTAAAAACACACAGTTCAGAAAGCATGTGATCACAGTGATGTGATGTTTGCACCAGCTCTCCAGTCACATCATGCTTTAATTCAGCGCTTTATACAATAGATGGCTTTAAAGCAGCTTTACAGAATTAAACATGAAAAACAGTGTGTGTGTCGCTTCAGTTTCTGCTATAAAGCGTCTCACCTCGAGAAATGAACCGGAGAAGATTCACTCCTCAAAGAAGGCGGAGCCTCAGAGCCACACCCACCTGTTACATCATCACCACAGACCAATGGCAGTTCGGAAGTGTTTACCAATTCCATAAATTAACTCCAAATTAACTTCGTATTGGCCTGATTTTGTTTGAAATGACGTCACATGACTTGTGTGTGTATTGGGGCCTTCAGTGACCAGAAAATCTTTCACCTTCATTTAATCTATTTTCATTTTGCACACAAATATTCAATGTGCGTTGCGGTTTACATGTCAATCCAGCCTGAAACATCACAGACACCTTTAACGTGTGTGTGTGTGTGTGTGTGTTGCAGCATCCATAATGCCGTGATCTCCGTGTTCCAGCGGAGGGATCTGGGAGAGAATGAGCTGTACGTGCTGAATGAAGGCGTCAGGTGAGTGACAGGGCGACCATTTCATTGCATTTGTGACTAAAATAGGTGTGTGTGTGAACTGTACGATGTATTTTGGAGCATGTGTGCGTTCAGGCTCACACACATTTATGCCAAACCACACTAATGATCAATCATGACAGTGTTTACTGTACGGTGTTTATACTGTAATATGTTGTGTACGGGTGTAAGAACGCATATTTTCTCTCTCTCTCTGTCTCTCTCTCTCTGTCTCTCTCTCTCT
>CM077182.1:90000-116365 GCA_039654105.1 Coreius guichenoti | reverse complement strand
TAGGCAGCTCCTGAAGACTGAGTTGGGCTCGTTCTTCACAGAGTATCTGCAGGTGATCAAACGAGTCTCTTTCACTCATCCTCACTAAACCAAGCGTCTGTGAGCTGAGTTTGATTGTGATTGTGTCACAGAATCAGCTGCTGACAAAGGGAATGGTGATTCTTCGAGATAAGATTCGCTTTTATGAAGGTAAGATGTAAGATGTTAGAGGTTGGGTTCGTGTGTGTCACTGATGAAAACGCGACGATGAAAATGTTATGGAGGGACGATTAGGGAAGAGATCCCGTCAGAACGGACGTGCGGATCTAACCGCGGGAAAACACGGCACTGTTGAGCTTCTACAGGCTCACGCGACAGCGCTTCAGAGCGGCTCAATCAATGAATAACACACATTTATGACAGGTTATGTTTATGAACTAATGCTGAGGAATAATGTCCTATTCAAGTAACAGTCGGTTATGTGATGCACTGTCGACTAAAACTAAAACTATTCAGGTGACTAAAATATGACTAAAACTAAATCAAAATTTGCTGTCAGAATTAACACTGCTGTAAAAGCATCATAAATAACTTTTGTCAATATCGTTGAAAAGGTCTCAACTAAGCAGAATACAAAAATCATATTTGTTTCAGTTTGAGACCAAACTTGAGGCTTTTGTGTTATGTTTTGCTATATAACATCAGTAAACCATAGTAAAACACACGTCGTGTTGTCCCGATTCAAACCAAACACAACATAATATCACACGTTGAGAAAATCCTCACGGAGTGACAAGACATGCTTACTTCCGTGATCACACGGATCATGACACGGTGTCATGTGAAAGTTCAGCCAATGGACACTGGGTCTCGGGTGAGGTGGGCGGGACGATGTGTAGAGAGCCAATCAGACACTCTCTTACAGCTGGAGCGCGCTTGGATTGGCCCGATCGCCCTGATTGAAAGGTCTGGATTTACCGTGCGCCGTAGAAAAGGAGAGCACTGAAAAATCATCACTCATCGACCAGGATCTTATTACTTGTTACTTATTCTATGTAATTATAAATATGTGTATGCTTTATTGTGGCGTTTACACATGTAAGTAGTTCTTATGTGCAGTAAAACACTCTTTCTCTTGTTTGGAGAGGTTTGGACTTTTGAAAAAAAGGCTACCTTGGTTCCAAATGCCATAACTTTTAATTGCTTTGAGATCTCCACACAACATTTGGCTCAGATGCAGTTGACATGATTGTGGCCAAACTTAATTTTATGAGCTTCCATATATACTTTCTAATAGTCATCATACATTTTTTTCTATCAAATGAGACCATGCACTTGTTTTTTTTTTTGTAGAGTTATAAGCCGTTACTTTTAAGTATGCCACTTAAAAAACACTTTCAGGGTGTAAGTGGTTAAGTGTGTGTGTGTGTGTGTGTGCAGGTCAGAAGCTGCTGGATTCTCTGGCAGAAACATGGGACTTCTTCTTCTGTGATGTTCTGTCCACACTGCAGGCCATCTTCTACCCCGTACAGGTACTCCAACGACAGATGAGCCCCGATGCTGATTCATCTGCACTCAACTAGTGAACAGTGTGTGATTGTTTGTGTATTGAGACTTGTGTGTGTGTGTGTGTGTGTGTGTTTAGGGGAAGGAGCCGTCCGTTCGTCAGCTGGCTCTGCTGCACTTCAGGAACATCATCACTCTGAACACAAAGCTGGATGATGCTCTGAGCCGCCCGCGCGCCCGCGTGCCACCCTCCGTCATTCAGATGCTGCTCATCCTGCAGGTGTGTGTGTGTGTGTGTGTGAAGCTGGATGATGCTCTGAGCTGCCCGCGTGCCGCCCTCCGTCATTCAGATGCTGCTCATCCTGCAGGTGTGTGTGTGTGTGTGTGTGAAGCTGGATGATGCTCTGAGCTGCCCGCGTGCCGCCCTCCGTCATTCAGATGCTGCTCATCCTGCAGGTGTGTGTGTGTGTGTGTGTGTGAAGCTGGATGATGCTCTGAGCTGCCCGCGTGCCGCCCTCCGTCATTCAGATGCTGCTCATCCTGCAGGTGTGTGTGTGTGTGTGTGTGTGAAGCTGGATGATGCTCTGAGCTGCCCGCGTGCCGCCCTCCGTCATTCAGATGCTGCTCATCCTGCAGGTGTCTGTGTGTGTGTGTGTGTGTGTCTGTGTGTGTCTGTGTGTGTGTCCCAGCAACCCTTTAGACGCTTGTGTAAACAAACTAGCAACGTCTTATCAGAAATGTCTCCTGATTTCCTGTGTCAGTGTTACACTTACAGGAAGGAGTCGTGAGACGTGTGTGTGTGTGCTTTAGTGTTTCTGTCATCACTGCTGACCTTCAGACTCTCTGTGAGTTAAATATATCTACACATAACTGATATCTCCACGTAAGCTGTGTGTGTTTCTGGTTTGATGGTGTTTGTGGTCGTATTTCCTGTTGCTACATTTTAAAGGGGTCACATCATTTTTTCATTCATATTCAGACAAGGAGATAAAATATGCGTTCTTACACCCGTACACAACATATTACAGTATAAACACCGTACAGTAAACACTGTCATGATTGATCATTAGTGTGGTTTGGCATAAATGTGTGTGAGCCTGAACGCACAACAGCGCCACCTTCAGGCTCTGAGACGTGAAGCGCTCACATTTATTAATGAAATCAGAGCCTTATGAAGTTTAATAATCACATTAGACAGTGTCGCCATTTATGTTTGTCCATCCCCACAATATAAGACGCTTAAAATGATCATTGAGACGCTTGTTATAGCATTTAAGGTGTTGGAGACCTTATGATCTTACATTTAAGAAAACTGTTTTTAATTCGCACACGTTCTCCAAAAAACATCGTACAGTTCACACACGTCTATTTTAGTCACAAATTCGATGAAATGGTTCAGTTTTATGTTGCGGTTCATCTGGAGCCGTTTAGATGCTTCCGTGACCGTAGGGTTGATTCCATGAGCTCAGGGAACGTTTGGGCCTTTAACACATGACTGTGATCGGTCAGATGTGATTGCTATCCTGGTAAATCACAGCTGAGAGATCTAATGGTTTGTGATGATGATTCCTGATGAAGAGTGGCTGTGTGTGTCGTGTGGCAGGGCGTTCACGAGTCCAAAGGCGTGTCAAGCGATTACCTGAAGCTGGAGTCTCTGGTGCAGAAGGTGGTGTCGCCGTATCTGGGGACACACGGGCTTTTCTCCAGCGACGGCTCCATCATGCAGTCTTCGTGTGTGTTGGGTGAGCAGATTCTCCTCATTAAACACACACACTCTTACAAATGAAGAACGTTTAACATCCATGGGATCTTTCCATTGCACCAAACCTTCTTTATCCACCTTATTTCTGCGGCCCATGATGCTTTGCACGAATTATGGGTGTAACTTCTGTTAAAGGGTCATAACACACACAGTTTCTGCCAGTCTCATGTTAATCTTGAGTATCTATAGAGTAGTGTTGATCCTTCATATCTCCCAAGAGTCTTTAGTTTATCATATTTATAAAAGACAGATACACTGTACCGATTCTTTCTGAAAACAGCCGAGCTCGTGGAGGCGTGCAGTGGGCGGAGCTAAAGAGTCACGAACACACACACACACACACACACACACTCACACACACACACACTCTCACTCACACACTCACTCACTCACTCACTCACTCACTCACACTCTCACACACACACACACACACACTCACACTCTCACTCTCACACACACACACACACTCACTCTCTCACACACACACACACACTCACACACACACACACTCACTCTCACACACACACACATACATACTCACACACACACTCAGACACACACACACTCACTCTCTCACACACACACACACACACACACACACTCACTAACTCACACACACACACACTCACTAACTCACACACACACTCACACACACTCACTCACTCACTCACACACTCACTCACACACTCACACACTCACTCTCACACACACAAACACATACACACATACACACACACACATACTCACACACACACTCACACACACACACACACACACACTATACGTTGGTGTTGTTCACATTATATGCACTTACGCGCCGAGTGCCAACAAAACACACACATTTTGACACATTGAGTGTGTTAGTGTGTGAGTGAGTGTGTGAGTGAGTGTGTGTCTGAGTGTGTGTCTGAGTGTGTGTCTGAGTGTGTGTCTGAGTGTGTGAGAGAGTGTGTGAGAGAGTGTGTGAGAGAGTGTGTGAGTGTGTGAGTGAGTGTGTATCTGAGTGTGTGAGAGAGTGAGTGAGTGAGTGTGTGTGTGTGTCTGAGTGTGAGTGTGTATCTGAGTGTGTGAGAGAGTGAGTGAGTGAGTGTGTGTGTGTGTGAGAGAGTGTGTGTGTGTGTGTGTGTGTGTGTGAGAGAGTGAGTGTGTGAGTGTGTGTGTGTGTGTGAGAGAGTGAGTGTGTGTGTGTGTGAGAGTGAGTGAGTGTGTGAGTGAGTGAGTGAGTGAGTGTGAGAGTGTGAGTGAGTGAGTGTGTGTGTGTGTGTGTGAGAGTGAGTGTGTGTGTGAGAGTGAGAGTGTGAGTGTGTGTGAGAGTGAGTGTGTGTGTGTGTGAGAGTGAGAGTGAGAGTGTGTGTGTGAGTGAGAGTGTGAGTGAGTGAGTGAGTGAGTGAGAGTGTGTGTGAGAGAGTGAGTGTGAGTGTGAGTGTGAGTGTGAGTGTGAGAGTGAGTGAGTGAGTGAGTGAGTGAGTGAGTGAGTGAGTGAGTGAGTGAGTGAGTGAGTGAGTGAGTGAGTGAGTGAGTGTGTGTGTGAGTGAGTGAGTGTGTGAGAGAGTGAGTGTGTGAGAGAGTGAGTGAGTGAGTGAGTGTGTGTGTCTGAGTGAGTGAGTGTGTGTCTGAGTGTGTGAGTGAGTGAGAGTGTGAGTGAGTGAGAGTGTGAGTGAGTGAGAGTGTGAGTGAGTGAGAGTGTGAGTGAGTGAGAGTGTGAGTGAGTGTGTGTGTCTGAGTGTGTGAGTGAGTGAGTGAGTGAGTGAGTGTGTGAGTGAGTGAGAGTGTGAGTGAGAGTGAGTGTGTGAGTGAGTGAGTGTGTGTGTCTGAGTGTGTGAGTGAGTGAGAGTGTGAGTGAGAGTGAGTGTGTGAGTGAGTGAGTGTGTGTGTCTGAGTGTGTGAGTGAGTGAGAGTGTGAGTGAGAGTGTGAGTGAGAGTGTGAGTGTGTGAGTGAGTGAGTGAGTGTGTGAGTCTGAGTGTGTGAGTGAGTGTGTGTGTCTGAGTGTGAGAGTGAGTGAGTGAGTGAGAGTGTGAGTGAGAGTGTGAGTGTGTGAGTGAGTGAGTGTGTGAGTGAGTGTGTGAGTAAATGAGTGTGTGAGTGAGTAAATGAGAGTGTGAGTGTGAGTGTGAGAGTGTGTGTGTGAGTGTGTGAGTGCATGTGTGAGTGAGTGTGTGAGTGAGTGTGTCTGAGTGTGTGAGAGAGTGAGTGAGTGAGTGTATGTGTGTCTGAGTATGTGTGTCTGAGTGTGTGTGTGTGTGAGTGTGTGAGTGAGTGAGTGAGTGTGTGTGTGTGCGAGTGAGTGAGAGTGTGTGTGTGTGTGTGTGTGAGTGAGTGAGTGAGAGTGAGTGTGTGTGAGAGTGTGTGTGTGTGTGAGAGAGTGTATGTGTGTGAGTGTGTGTGTGTGTGTGTGTGTGTGTGTGTGAGTGAGTGAGTGTGAGAGTGTGTGTGTGAGAGAGTGTGTATGTGTGTGTGTGTGTGTGCTCATCCAGGAGAAGTGCCCATATAAGGAATTCCTTTATGATGTCATACAGGGCCATACACTCAAAAAAAAACAAATCAAATCCTGAAGGAGTGTATTTGGCACAGAAATAACTCGTGTTTTGAAACTTTGTCCATGTTTATCATGAGAATCAACTCTTTAACAGA
Source organism: Coreius guichenoti (assembly GCA_039654105.1). NCBI lineage: Eukaryota > Metazoa > Chordata > Actinopteri > Cypriniformes > Gobionidae > Coreius > Coreius guichenoti. The sequence goes on along the minus strand of CM077182.1, from coordinate 110,486 downwards.
GGAAATAAGGCAGAATGCAGGAAATAGCATTAGACCCTTCCGTTAAGCTGTAAACAATCAGTGAAAGGTTCGCTCTATGAACGCAATAATACCTTATTTTTATTCTGGGTACAATGAGATGACATTATTCTACTCACACTTCAATCATCAGACATTTAAAAGTGTAAAAGCATCAACAAGGCACTTCCAACAGACCATAAATAACCCAAAAGTGTGACGGACGGGTTAAATATCACTGTAGTAATATATATATCTCTATTATGTAACATACGTGACATTTAAAAATGTTCATGAACTTCAGGACTGCGTGATACTATTTCAAAGTGATTTCCATCATTCTGACAGATGATAAATTGTATTTACCTGTGAAAACAAACCTGGAAAGAGACGAGAGGATTTGAGGAGAAAAACTAAAGATTCTTCGTGCATTCCAGTGAATTGTTAATGGGATATATCGTAAATTAAATCGGGAGAACAGACCACAGATGTGCCGTATATGTTGTTCTTGTTCATACCGTTACAGTGGAATACAAAGGGAAATAAAATAATCACGAGGAAAAGAAAGCAGCGACTGAAAAGAGCCAGAGATATTCTCATAACGTACTTCAACACGTTAAAATACCAAGCGTTACGCTATTCTCATGATGTCTGACAATAAAACATGAAGGGAAACTGACGCTTTATTTGTGGGGAAACCGTATGATTTGACTCGTTTCAGTGTTTTTGAATGGAAGTTCCCCAAACCGGAAGTGCCTCCCATAATTCCAAACGCAGTCGGCTCGTCAGGAATGAGGTGGATAATGATTTTGTTTTGGAAAGGGAATGTTCTATACAAGAAATCATTCACCCAAAAATGAAATTTCTGTGGTTTACTCTCCCTGGTGTCCAGAGGCGTCACGTGCCCTGTCAGATTCTTGACCCAAATGGATTTGAGTGCAGCGTCCAGAAAAAAACACAAAATGATATTTTTACATTTGATAAGTACAAGCAAAAAACATTCATAGTTTGTAAAAGATACACTGATGTCTATGGAAGCGGCAAGAACCCTTTCAAATAGCCTATAATTTGACGACTTGTTTTATTGATAACATATTCTACACATCGTGTACAGTGGGGAGAACAAGTATTTGATACACTGCTGATTTTGCAGGTTTGCCCACTTACAAAGCATGTAGAGGTCTGTAATTTTTATCATAGGTACACTTCAGCTGTGAGAGATGGAATCTAAAACAAAAATCCAGAAAATCACATTGTATGATTTTTAAATAATTAATTTGCATTTTATTGCATGACATAAGTATTTGATCACCTACCGACCAGTAAGAATTCCGGCTCTCACAGACCTGTTAGTTTTTCTTTAAGAAGCCCTCCTGTTCTCCACTCATTACCTGTATTAACTGCACCTGTTTGAACTCGTTACCTGTATAAAAGACACCTGTCCACACACTCAATCAAACAGACTCCAACCTCACCACAATGGCCAAGACCAGAGAGCTGTGTAAGGACATCAGGGATAAAATTGTAGACCTGCACAAGGCTGGGATGGGCTACAGGACAATAGGCAAGCAGCTTGGTGAGAAGGCAACAACTGTTGGGGCAATTATTAGAAAATGGAAGAAGTTCAAGATGACGGTCAATCTCCCTCGGTCTGGGGCACCATGCAAGATCTCACCTCGTGGGGCATCAATGATCATGAGGAAGGTGAGGGATCAGCCCAGAACTACACGGCAGGACCTGGTCAATGACCTGAAGGGAGCTGGGACCACAGTCTCAAAGAAAACCATTAGTAACACACTACGCCGTCATGGATTAAAATCCTGCAGCGCATGCAAGGTCCCCCGCTCAAGCCAGCGCATGTCCAGGCCCGTCTGAAGTTTGCCAATGACCATCTGGATGATCCAAAGGAGGAATGGGAGAAGGTCATGTGGTCTGATGAGACAAAAATAGAGCTTTTTGGTCTAAACTCCACTCGCCGTGTTTGGAGGAAGAAGAAGGATGAGTACAACCCCAAGAACACCATCCCAACCGTGAAGCATGGAGGTGGAAACATCATTCTTTGGGGATGCTTTTCTGCAAAGGGGACAGGACGACTGCACCGTATTGAGGGGAGGATGGATGGGGCCATGTATCACGAGATCTTGGCCAACAACCTCCTTCCCTCAGTAAGAGCATTGAAGATGGGTCGTGGCTGGGTCTTCCAGCATGACAACGACCCGAAACACACAGCCAGGGCAACTAAGGAGTGGCTCCATAAGAAGCATCTCAAGGTCCTGGAGTGGCCTAGCCAGTCTCCAGACCTGAACCCAATAGAAAATCTTTGGAGGGAGCTGAAAGTCCGTATTGCCCAGCGACAGCCCCGAAACCTGAAGGATCTGGAGAAGGTCTGTATGGAGGAGTGGGCCAAAATCCCTGCTGCAGTGTGTGCAAACCTGGTCAAGAACTACAGGAAACGTATGATCTCTGTAATTGCAAACAAAGGTTTCTGTACCAAATATTAAGTTCTGCTTTTCTGATGTATCAAATACTTATGTCATGCAATAAAATGCAAATTAATTACTTAAAAATCATACAATGTGATTTTCTGGATTTTTGTTTTAGATTCCGTCTCTCACAGTTGAAGTGTACCTATGATAAAAATTACAGACTTCTACATGCTTTGTAAGTGGGCAAACCTGCAAAATCGGCAGTGTATCAAATACTTGTTCTCCCCACTGTAGGTAACTATAAAGTTTACTTTAATCTTAGAATATTGTAGGTACAAAATGAATAGTGTTGAACTGCTTAGTTTTGAAGCTATATGTCACACAGGCTGGCACTAGGCGATTCTTGCAGATGGTTGGAGAAATCCGTCCAAAATTTGACACAAAATAAATGTAATCTTCTGTTGAAATGACCCTTACCGTACGCTAATGGAGGACGTTAGGTTAGCAGGACTTCAGAGAACAGCCTCTGGTTCACGAAATGCGCTGTACAGTGCCGAGATAAGGTGCCGTTCACCGTGCTTATGTGCTTTAAATTAGTTCGTTTCTATAAGTTACAAAATGCGAGGAAGACTGAATCGATGCAGGACTTATAGTCCTAATATTCTTAATATTCTTGAATAGCAACACTGTGGCCGAGGGACCGTGAGAGCGGGGCGAGGCCGGTGCCGTGATGATCTCGGGTCTCGGGTCTCACGGAGGAGCTCGGACGCATAAGAGGAGCGACGACAGTGAAGGACGAGAGAGGACCAGGCCTGCGGGAACCAGCGAACGTTTAAACACTAAACAAAACACAACATAAAGTCCAGGCCTGGTCCTCTCTCGTCGTGCACTGTCGTCGCTCCTCCGTGAGACCGGTGCGGCGCGCAGCTGACCGGTTATCATCGCCCCGTTCTCACGGTCCCTCGGCCTCGCTGCTCGCCACGTATGTATGTTCTCGCTTCTATAATTGAAAAGAAGAATAGAGTATGATGACATTGCAGAAATTATTACAGTGAAAGCTAGAGTAAATAGTTATTTTTATTTGGTGGTTAAGCTTGAACTTCAGTGTGTTCTGTGTGTGTTCACTGATCAGTGTTTATCTGTGAATAAAAGCCTGAATTAAATCAGTTGATCATGTAAAGTGAAGATTTAACCGCTCCACTCATATGAAATTATTTTATGATCTCTTTATGAAGCATCAATGGAGGGACAGAAATCTCTCAAACATCTTTATTTGAGTTCTGAAGATGAACGAGTCTCATGGGTTTGAACGGCATGAGGGCGAGTAAATGATGACAGAACTTTGATATTTGGGTGTTTGGGGAACCAGGACTAGTTCTTCTATGGTATCGCTGTGAAAAGCCCCTTTATGTCTGAGTGTGGCTCAGTTGTTTGTTGTTCTCAGAGAAGCGGCTCTTGAGGCGATGGCCGCGCTCCAGCGACTCTCCGGCGAAGAACCCTGTGGTCCGCTCGAAGAGCTACAACATCCCCATGCTGACGCCGGTGGCCGAATACGACCCCGAGAGCGGCGCGGCGGCCGGCGTGGGAATCCGCCGCCATTCCGTATGTCAGATGACCTCCTTCGCGGAAGAGCCCGCGTTCACCGAGGTGCCGCCCAGCCCGCCGACAGACGTCTCTGAAGATCCGGGCCATGACGGACGGGTGGAGCGGCAGCCGGCTGGGTCTCCGCCCATATTCCCACCCGGACGGGAAGCAGGACCGGAGCGGGACGTGAGCGGCTCCTCCAGTCCAGAGGCCGTCGTGGATCAGATCCTGGAGTCTCTGGACTCCGACACCGAGGGAATATTCATCGACTTCTGCCGACAGCGCTCCAGCTCGTCTGATTTCAGCCGGGAGAGCGAGAGCGTGGCGTGAACCTTGACCTCCTGACAACACACGCCTTCAGTTTGTAGAATTATGGGACTTTGTTTCTTGTCCCGGAGTGTGTTCAGAATAGCAGACTACCATACCATATCAGCAGTTCTGTGGAATGGGAACCGTCTCACTCGTGTGACGTTCAGGTCACTTTGACCCGGAGAGGATTGGGTCACTCCGATCAATGAGGCCTGCCATCAATCAGAACTCAATGAAATACTAAACCTCTGCTAACTGAAGGAAAACAAATGAAAAGATTGAATCCAATATTTGGCGATGAGAGATTTATAAGCAATTTTTGTAGGTGGGTCATTTTTGACCAGGAACACCAAAGGTGTAACAAGGTGGAAAAACAAAAAAATAATCTAAATTGTTTTGGGAAGTTTGTTATATCCTGTGTGAGCAAAATCAGTAGGTTTTTAGTCCAATGCAATAACGTTAACAAATCTTCCTTGATTCTGATTTACCAGCATGTGACGTTTTTCACACAACTGGAATAACTATTAAAAAAAGTTCAATATTTATAGGACTGAATAATTATAAATAATAATTGTATTCAATGGCACTAGTCTTAACCCTCGCATTGTGTTCTAACCATGAAATATGTTTTCAAATAAGTTTTTATTACATGAAATCACTTCAATCATACAAACCCAAAAAGATTTTTGAAATACTTAGGGAAATGTTGCCACAATGGAAAACGGTCAAAAAAGTAGTTTTTCTATAAAATTATGATTTTCTTTTCTATTTAAATGCACATTTCTTGTAAAAATGATAGATTTATATACTTGGGACTCATGGAAACCAAAAATAAGTAGATTCCTGTCATTTAATCCCTATAATTTCCTATAATAACTCATCCTCTTCCTATTGCCCTTTCTGTAAAATATTGCTGTATTAATTTTCTGAAAAGAAATTATTTTGTTACATATACATAAACACAACTATACTACAATAAACACTTTAAATAAATAAATAACTGCAATCATATTGTTGATTCCACCATCTATAAAAACCCCAATGGGGAAAAACATCACTGTGGGACAGCCATATGGAAAAATGTATATTTTCTCAATTTACAGTAAAACTATGTTAGACAAAGTTGATTTGTGAATAAAAATATCCAATTTACTTCTCAAAGATGCTGCAAAAAATAAATAAAAAAATCCCCCTTGAGAAGAGATTAGAAATGAGGTTAATAGAGCGGTTTCTGGAGTGACCGTGGGAAAGAGATGTTCAAATGTCATGTGACTTAAACACAGCACATCATTGGCTGCCTTAAGGCCTGGCCTTTTAATTCCCAGTGCAATATATTGTAGATTTTTTTGAGTAACAAGGAAATGAGAAGAAATTAATTGTTGCCATATGGCAACTCCGTACCCTAAAGGGTTAAAGTATTTTTCAAGAAAACGGTCAGTAACAAAAATGAAAAACAGAAATGAGAAGCAATAAAGAGTATGTAGTGTTATTAAAGCTGCTAAAGTGATTTCCTGTGGAGTGAGGTGATTGATAACGTAGCGCATTAGCTGCATCTACACAGTAAGATCTAATAATGTTTTGTCCAGTCTCTTATGAAAGAAGTGTGTTTTGACATTAGCATCTCGCACAAACACGCAAGTCGAATGTGCGTCTGAAAGCCAGATTGATTCGGTACGGCAGAAAGTCACATACATGTTTGACGTCGCTAGTGCAGCATCGGTATGCTAGTTCTCCATTCTGAACACTTGTTCTGCTCCATTTCATAAACACTCCTTAGTTGTCGTTTTCATCGAGAGTTTCTCACGGAAGAAGGTACGAACCTCACGGACAGATCGAACAGGGATTGTCTTTGCAAAAGTAAAAATGTAAACTTTAGGAGAAACCATTGGACCTGCAATCATTAGAAATCTTCAGACTAATTATCGTTGACATTTCATCCCAGTTTGTAAACGGCATGTGTGTGTTTGAAAACCATGGTTTGAATGAGATTACTATTTATCCTGTATCTGACCTGAGATCGGCCCTCAGGAGTCCAGCTGAGATTCTGCTCCGGTCAGTCCACACATGACCAGCTGACGGACGTGTGGGTGAACATGAACAATGGCCGTTCTATCAGCCCAGTGTCTGATCTACAGACACCGAGGAGCATTTCATTCACATGCTTCCTCTAAAGCATTTCATTCCTACATACACAAGCCGAGCTCCTGATGTTCACGGATGTGCCGTCACACAGGAGGACTATGGAACTGGGTTGTTGGAAAGGTCTTTAAAGGGTTAGTTCACCCAAAACTGTAAATCCTGTCATTAATTCCTCTCCCTCGTGTCGTTCAAACCCGTCAGACCTTCGTTCATCTTCAGACACAAATGAAGATATTTCTGATGAAATGTAATGAACACTTTCAAGTTCCAGAAAGGAAGTAAAGACATCGTTAAAATAGTCCATGTGACTCCAGTGGTTCAGCCTTAATGTTATGAAGAGATGAGAATACTTTAGTGCGCAAAAACAAACACAAATGACGACTTTATTCAACAATCTCTTCTCGTCTGTGTCTCTTGCGCTGTTGGTGCAGTAAATAGAGTGCAGCGCTTCAGTTACACCAGAACGCCGGCTCACCATTGGCCGATGCTGATCATGTGACGCATGTGTGTGATGATGACGCAGGAGCTGACCAACGCCAACAGCTTAAGAGACGGACACAGATGAGAAGAGATTGTTGAATAAAGTTGTTATTTTTGACTCTTTTTTGCGCACTAAAGTATTCTCATCTCTTCATAACATTAAAGCCTCGTGCACACCGGGACGCTTGTCGCCAGCGTTTTTCGTTGTGTTCATACCCAAGCGTTTTTCACTGGCGATGCGCCGAGTGAACGGGCAGATTCACTCCCTGACAGCAGATGGCGCTTTTGATTTGATTGCAGATGGAAACTCACCATCGAATCCTATTTGATCTGCAGTTCCTCTCCATAACAGCTCCCTCTTATGGAGATTTGTGCAGTCGCTGTGGCGTTTGTCCTAAAGTTCTGTGTGTTCAGACTCCAAAGAGACCAGCAGCTCCACATTCATCTGGCCTCGCTGCATCTTCCTCTTCGTCGTCTAGGGATCAGTGTGGCGAGGCGAGACCGTTTTGTGCTTGAGCGCCACCAAGTGGTGTTTTACTGTAACTTCAGCAGCTCCAGGCACGTGAACAAAAGCGCCAATCTCATTGGTCGGACAGTTTTTAACGGGGCGCGGCAAACCAAAAAAAACCGAACCCGAGGCTTTTTTTTTTTTTTTAGTGACGCTTTTACGCCTGGTGTTTTGCGCATCAGTGTGCACACTTACATTGCCGCCCTTTGTTAGTCATGAGGTGTTAAACGTCGGCGATAAGTGCGTGCGATAAACGTCCCGGTGTGAACAAGCCTTAGGCCACGTGTCCACCAAAGCGTTTTTATCAAGCGGCAACCTCCCCCAGTTTCTCTTGAAGCCAATACGGAAGTGACTTAAACTGCAGTTCATCGACTGGCCGCCAGAGACCGGCTCCAGAAGGGAGCAGAATCTCATTGAGCTCCATGTTAAAATGCCCAACTTTACAGCAGAAAAAAACATGTTTACAGTCTGGTACAAATTGTGGTTTTGGTCTATACGGCTGTGAGGGGGGTGATTTTTTTTCTAACTCATTCGTTTACATTATATAAAGCCTTAAAGTTCTGCATAATTTAGGGCGTGGCCACTTTGAGTGACAGGTGGATTGCCGTTTGTCTGCTGTCTGTCAGTCATCACGTCACCTCAGCTCCAGACACGTCCCGCCTCTTTGCCCATTGTCAGTTATCCGGGAGTGACGCGCTGCCAAGATGGCAACGGCTTCAAATACTCTCTTCAGAAACTTATGGGTGACGTCACGGACACTACGTCTATATTTTTTTACAGTCCGGTTTTTATCCAGCTGAATACGCCTCGCTGTGGGCGCTTGAGAGTGTTTTTTTCAGTTGAGATGCTTTGCTTGTTATGATACGGAATATCCGCGGAAGTGTTACTAGTATCTCATTTCACAAATAGTTTGTTTCTGTATTGTTTCTATATAAAAATGCAGATACAATGTAAAGTATTTGCTCTGGCTCTTGTTTTAAATTATTTTGTTCCGTTATTATTGCTTGTTGTTGTCATCTGTTGATGTTGTACACACAGAATGTGGCGGTTGGTTGGTGTTGTATTTGTCCCGCCCCTCTTCCACTGTGATTGGTCGGCTGGGTGAAAAGTGACAGTGAGCGCTGCGTTTTACTCAAAGTTGAACATTCTTCAACTCTCGGCGACCAGTAAAAAACGGCGAGCACTCAGCGCCTCGTTACTGTGCGTTCACACCGCCGCCGGCGAGAGAGTCAACATTCGCTCTGGCCGCCCTGTAGAAAGATTCACTGACGCTCTGACGTAGATCGAATGCTTGGTCTTTTTTAAACTGTATTTAAAGGGGCCGCAAAGCAAATGAGCATGTCGATCGCCATTTGTGCAGACTGACCACAAGTAGGGTATAAGATAACCTCATGACGTCTTTTAAATGTGAAAGTAAGAAATTGATCGATCTATTAAAAGCCATTTGTGTGGTGTGGCTTTTGTGTTCATGGTTAAGTTTATAGGAGTTTAAACATGCAGTTTATAGGAGACGTTTACTAGCTGTGGTCTTTAACATTAACATTAATTTGTGTGCAGCCTACATTACAATAACTGTCCTGGGTGAAGTGTGGCCTTAATGCAGTTGATCAAATCGTGTTGTTTTGAGCAAATTAATTGCATTCCCGCTGAAAAACAAGCGTTCTAGAGCGAAAATGTTGCCTATAAATAGTGTTGCGTGCCTTCTTATCAAACCCACCACAGCAATGACCAACCTGTCCTCCATTTTGATTGGGAATGGATGTGGTCGGAGCCAAAGTTTTCAGGACAGCGTTCTCTGGGATCCTCTCAAGCGGAGCACTTCTACATTCTGATTGGTTGCCGCCAAACCGCGTCATCGCTCATTACCATAAAGTTGACCTCATTTCAACTCTTCTTGACACCCAAATCGTCCAAGACGCGCCGCTCTCGCCGCCGGCTCCCATTGTAAATGCATGACTTCCGGCCACTTTGACGCTCTCGCCGCCGGCGGTGTGAACGCACGGTTACGCTCATGCCGTTCTAAAAATGCGGCGCTCCCATTGAAAACAATTGGATACGCCAGCCAGCCGCGTGAAGAAACGCTTTGGTGGACACACGGCCTTAAGGCTGAACCACTGGAGTCACATGGGCTATTTTAACGATGTCTTTACTTCCTTTCTGGAGCTTTAAAGTGTTCATTACATTTCATCAGAAATATCTTCATTTGTGTCTGAAGATGAACGAAGGTCTGACGGGTTTGGAACGACACGAGGGAGAGGAATTAATGACAGGATTTACAGTTTTGGGTGAACTAACCCTAACTAACCTCATATATTGTCCAAGTATTTTCCATTGTGGTGTATATCAGTAGGATCGCAGCACATGCGTGTGTGTTAGCAGACGCTGAAGCCCTGAATAAGAGCAGCCCACACTTTTCATGAGGTTTATTTGTACAGTAAAGACGCCAGAGTCATGTGACGCCTCCCGTACCAACCGGTGGAAAACTGAGAACGTTTGACATTCATATACAGAAACTGGAAACAGAAGATTCTCTCTGACAAGCAAACAAGACATTCAGTTTCTCAAATAGTGTTTCTTTGTAACAGAACATTTCCCTCCATGAACAGAAATATGGATCTATACGAATCAAACCTTAAACAAACACACAACAAAAGTAACTGTTAATCCTCTTAACAAACCAGAGTTCAGAGAGTCGAATACATTCATCTCCAGCAAAAAACACACACACAAAAATAAACACTTTGGTCGTCACACTGTCCCAAACAAAAACACAACGTCAAGACGCGTTTGACTGAAATGGAACTGATTCTGCTGTAAAGTGCACATCTTGAGGCTTTCCTAACTGCTGACACACACACACACCCGTTTAAGTGTTACTGAAGACGCATCGATGTTCATTTCCACTCACTGACTTAAGAGCAAAGCTGAAAGACTCTGAGCTTCAAACGTGTGTGTGTGTGTCCACCACGTCCTGATGGGTTTCAGTAACTCACAGCCGTCTTAAACATCTCCGACTGCTGCAACTTCCCTGCGAGAACGTCACATCCCCAGCTAAAATAATACTTAAAACAATTGTAACAGCTAAAACAAATACTTGAGAATAAAAAAGAAACACTGAAAGGGTAAAATAAATAGCTGAATTGCACGAGCACTCTGATACGCCCTAACGACAGGGTCAAGAGTTCATGGTCAGGAAGGCCCTGCCGTGCGGTGACCGTGAGTCTGACACGAGGAAGGCCTCGGGACGCTGGAGTCGCTCCGATTGGCCGTCATGATTTGATCTTCCACAGCTGTGAACGAAACACAAGCGTGAATGAAGCGCAAACATCAACAGACACACACACGCGGTTCGGCGGCAGCTCTGACCTTCAGGTTGAAGCCCAACAGGTCACTGATGACCCCCGACACGGCCGACAGGATGACCACCTGAGTGATGTTGTACAGCAGAGGGTTCATGGTCAGGCCGTACAGGCGGAACGGAGCGTCCAACTCCTGTGGGACACACACACACAGTCAGCGGCGCGCGACACACACACACACACACCGGCGCGCTTCAGAATGTGTTACCTTCAGTAATTTGGTGGCCAGTTTGAGGACGTTGTTGACCAGAGTGAGTTCTTCTTTCTTATTTGGTTTCTTCTCCATTTTCAAGTACAAGTTAATCTGAAGTAGAGAAACACGTCAGACGTGACACTGACTGGAAAAGAGGAGCTGGAAAATAAACTTTTGATAGAAAATATTGACACTGGTGGTTAAAGTTTCTTCTGCCTATTTATTTAATCAAAAATACAGTAAAAACAGTGAAATATTATTTAAATTATTATTACTGCTTCATATTTCTGTGAAAACAGCCGTGATGCATTTTATTTCTCAGGATTCTTTGATGAATGTTCAGTTCAAAAGAACAGCATTTATTTATAATAGATTCTTTTATAACATTATAAATGTCTTTACTGTCACTTTTGATCAATTTAATGAGTCCTTGAAGAATAAAAGTATTAAGTTTTGACTTTTGAATGATAATGTATCAGTTTCCACAGAAATCTGAAGTGTTTTCAACACTGATAATAATCATAAATGTTTCATATGAGAATGATTTCTGAAGGATCATGTGACACTGAAGACTGGAGTAATATTTCACTGTTTACTGTATTTATGATCAGGTGAGCAGAAGAGACTCTTCAGAGGCCGGCGGATGAGCGTCTGAAGCGGGCGCACCTGTTCGGTCAGTAAGATGGAGGTGTTGCTGTATTTCCTGCTGGTCTCGGAGCCCAGCGTGACGAATCTCAGCAGGTACAGCGACAGCGACGCGCACCAGATCACCAGCTCCCAGTTATAATGAAACTCCAGGAACGTCTCGTGAACGTGAAGCAGCTGCAGGACAAACACGGATCAGAGCCGCAGTAAAACATGCTAGTCATGACAAACACATGGAGCTCATCCAGCGACTGACCTGAGCACAGCAGATGAACACCACCGAGAGCGTGAGAAGAAACGCCGAGGACACGATCACGTCCACCGAGCGCTGAGGGCCGCGCCGCTACAGACACACAGAGATAACAAGACATGCACATAAACTACTACAGAAACACATTTACTGAATGAATCCCTCAATCCCTCAGCAGAGGCTGTGACTGGATGACTGGCCTAACCAGTGGACCAATGGCGTCGCAGCATCTCAAATGTTGGTTTGGTGTTTCTGAAACGCCTGAGTCAAAGTCTGTGATCAGAATGATTTGGTTTAATTCCTCCAGAAGTGTTTAGTGTGTGTGTGTGTGTGTGTGTTTCGCCTGACGCTCTGAGATGACACTCATTTATGATGTGTGTGTGTGTGTGTTTCGCCTGACACTCTGAGATGACACTCATTTATGATGTGTGTGTGTGTGTTTCGCCTGACACTCTGAGATGACACTCATTTATGATGTGTGTGTGTGTGTGTGTGTGTTTCGCCTGACGCTCTGAGATGACACTCATTTATGATGTGTGTGTGTGTTTCGCCTGACGCTCTGAGATGACACTCATTTATGATGTGTGTGTGTGTTTCGCCTGACACTCTGAGATGACACTCATTTATGATGTGTGTGTGTGTGTGTGTGTGTTTCGCCTGACGCTCTCAGATGACACTCATTTATGTGTGTGTGTGTGTGTGTTTCGCCTGACACTCTGAGATGACACTCATTTATGATGTGTGTGTGTGTGTGTGTGTGTGTGTTTCGCCTGACGCGCTGAGACAACACTCATTTATGATGTGTGTTTGTGTGTGTGTGTGTGTGTGTTTTGCCTGACGCTCTGAGACAACTCATTTATGATGTGTGTTTGTGTGTGTGTGTGTTTCGCCTGATGCTCTGAGACGACACTCATTTATGATGTGTGTGTGCGCGTTTCGCCTGACGCTCTGAGACGACACTCATTTATGATTTGTGTGTGTGTGTTTCGCCTGACGCTCTGAGACGACACTCATTTATGATGTGTGTGTGTGTGTGTGTGTTACAGTTTATTACTGATATTTTACGCCAGGAAGTGATGATTTTGTTCTCTTGAACACATGGGATGGAAACGCTGCTTTATTCACAGATGATTTAGACGATATTCCAATTTTGTGCACAAATTAAGTAGCATTTAAGTTTATTGCCATATCAGCATCACTGGCTATTACACGGCAGATACATATTAAACATTTAACAACAATATCATATGTGCACAAATGAATTAATGTAAGTGTATGGTGTCTCATACAGGCCAAAACTCAAGATCAGCTCCTGTACCTTCAGGTACGAGCGCAGCGACAGCCACATCTTGATGTTCTGCACCTTCTTCAGACGGAAATGAGGGACTTCAGATTTCCTGGCTCTCCGTGCCGACGTCAGGTGACCAAACAGCTTGGCAAACAGCAGCCGCTGAAAGAGCAGAGAGGTCAGCGAGTGTTGCGCAGGCGCGGAGGCGGACGGCTGCGGTTCACACTCACCTGCTTGTACGTTCTCTCGGCAACACTGAGCAAGAAGAAGAACAGCCAGATGAGACACACACGCACCACCAGGCTCACGCTCACCATGGCGATCACCAGGACGTCTGCGGAGGAGCCGGTGGCGATGGACAGGATCTCGCCGGCCGACAGCGACGCCAGCTGCTCCAGGTCTTTATACTGGAACAATCTGAACGCGAACGGAGTCAAACCCAGCGTCACGGACACCAGATTCCCAAATATCTGATAGCCAATCCCTGGAGTGTAGAGGTTCACCTGAGGCCGGGAGGAGACGCGTCACAGGTCAGGCTCATGCACTCCACACACACACACTCACCCAGAGACCGTCACACTCATGCGCTCCACACACACACACACACACACACACACACACGTTCACCCAGAGACCGTCACACTCATGCGCTCCACACACACTCACACGCACGCACACACACATTCACCCAGAGACCCTCACACTCATGCGCTCCACACACACACACACACACACACACACGTTCACCCAGAGACCGTCACACTCATGCACTCCACACACACACACACACGTTCACCCAGAGACCGTCACACTCATGCGCTCCACACACACACACACGTTCACCCAGAGACCCTCACACTCATGCACTCCACACACACACATACACATACACGTTCACCCAGAGACCGTCACACTCATGCACTCCACACACACACACACACACACACACGTTCACCCAGAGACCCTCACACTCACCCTGTTCATGATCATGCCGCTGATCTCCAGCACAGACATGTCCGCTTTCTTGCATTCGTTTCCCTCCCACACGATGGCGCTGACGCGCTCCAGGCCCGGGTTTGAGCTGTGAAGCCACGGCACGTGACCCTTCGACACACACACACACACACACACATCATTCACATGTTTACGCTCCTGTTTGACAGGCTGCTCAGATACAAAGATATTAATGAGATTATTAATGAGATTATTAATGAGATTTCTGTCCCTCCACTGAAAGAGACACGATTGCTTTATGATCAACTGATCTAATTCAGGCTTTTATTCACAGATAAACACACACACACATACACACACACACACACACAGCATCAAATATATTTGAGAACAAATGAGCTTCCGTTTATCATATGTGATGCTGTGTGTGTGTGTTTATCTGTGAATAAAAGCCTGAATTAAATCAGGTGATCATATAAAGTGAAGATTTAACCGCTCCACTCATATGAAATTATTTTATGATCTCTTTATGATGTGAACGATCATTTTAAATCCGTGATGTATCTCTGGCTCAGTGATATTAACGTGTGATGTTCCACTGAGACGTGTCTTATTCCCGAGCCGGAGCCGATCTGAACCGCACCTGATGGAACGGGTCGTCTCTGAACTCTTTCTTGGAGGCGGAGCAGGCGGCGGATCCGTCGGCGTCCGTCTCGCTGGTGCAGGACGAGTGGCACTCGGCGCAGTGCAGGAAATCCTCCCACAGCACGTCCTCCGTCTCCGACTCGTGCCGCGTGCTCTCAGAGTCCTGCGTCCGGGAGCTGGAGCAGCGGGAACTGCAGCTCGCACCCGACTTCAGCGCTTCCTGAGACAGACCACGAGAGACAGAGGACTGTGTGTGTGTGAGTGAGAGAGTATGTGTGTGTGTGTGTATGTGTGTGTGTGTGTGTGTGTGTGTGTGTGTGTGTGTGTGTGTGTGTGTGTGAGAGTGTGAGTGTGTGAGAGTGTGAGAGTGTGAGTGTGTGTGAGAGTGTGAGTGTGTGTGAGAGAGTATGTGTGTGTGAGTGTGAGTGTGAGTGTGTGTGAGAGAGTATGTGTGTGTGTGAGTGAGTGAGTAGGGGTGTGTGTGTGTGTCTGAGTGAGTGAGAGAGTGAGTAGGTGTGTGTGTGTGTGTGTGTGAGAGTATGTGTGTGTGAGAGTGTGAGTGTGTGTGAGAGAGTATGTGTGTGTGAGAGTGTGAGTGTGTGTGAGAGAGTACGTGTGTGTGTGTGTGTGAGTGTGTGTGTGAGTGTGTGTGTGTGTGTGTGTGTCTGAGTGAGTGAGAGTGAGTAGGTGTGTGTGTGTGAGAGAGTATGTGTGTGTGTGTGTGTGTGTGTGAGTGAGAGAGTATGTGTGTGTGTGAGTGTGTGTGAGAGAGTATGTGTGTGTGTGTGTGTGTGTGAGTGTGTGTGTGTGTGAGAGAGTATGTGTGTGTGTGAGTGTGTGTGTGTGAGTGTGTGTGAGAGAGTATGTGTGTGTGTGTGAGTGAGTGAGTAGGTGTGTGTGAGTGTGTGTGAGAGAGTATGTGTGTGAGTGTGTGTGTGTGCGTGTGAGTGTGTGTGAGAGAGTATGTGTGTGAGTAGAGAGTGAGTATGTGTGTGTGTGTGTGTGTGAGAGAGTATGTGTGTGTGTGAGTGTGTGTGAGAGAGTATGTGTGTGAGTGAGTGAGTAGGTGTGTGTGTGTGTGTGTGTGAGTGTGTGTGTGTGTGAGTGTGAGTGTGTGTGAGAGAGTATGTGTGTGTGTGTGTGTGTGAGTGAGTAGGTGTGTGTGTGTTTGTGTGAGAGTGTGTGTGTGTGTGTGTGTGAGTGAGTGAGTAGGTGTGTGTGTGTGTGTGTTACCTCAGCAGTGTAGCCCTTCTTGTAGTGCGGGCTCTTCCTGTGGCGCAGTGTGCAGTCGCTGTTCTTGCGCTCCACTCCCCTGCGGGCGGTGCTGTAGTTCTCCGGATCTTCTTCACTGGACGCTTCGTCTGATATGTTCTCCGCAGCGCGAGGAGCCGCAGCCTCAGGCACACACTAACATGCACAAAACAGGCGTGGGTCACGGCTCAGCACACACGTACCTTCACTCGTCCGGCGGGCGCGCCGTACCTTCCCCGTGGGCGGCAGGATCAGGGTGTTCCTGGCGTTCGGCCCGGTCCAGTGCAGCTCACAGTGCGGCTCGTGCAGCTGCAAACCCTCCTCGCTGCTCTTGCTGGTGATGCGTCCGTCCAGAGACACGTACCCGTTATCCGTCTCCGTGGACTTATCGATGGACAGCTTGGACTTTTTAGACCTGATGGGATAAGAACAAGTTCACTGATGAGGAGTACAGATGCAAACGCCGCTTCTGTTCCTGTGGTGTGAAGCGCTACTCTCGTCTCTACAGCAAAACACCGGCGGCAGGAAGTGAACTGGTTTCTTGAGACAGAAACATTTGGGGAAAAGTGCAGCATTTGAAGCAAATGGAATAAAATGGCTACAAAACCAAAGTCCTTTAAAATGTTTTGATGGAGACAGATGTTTTAGGAAAGGGATGTTGTAGCCAGGAAGAAATGAGAGAGAGAGAGAGAGATACACACCCCGCCTTAAAGATATCATGCCAGAGCTCTCTGAAGAAGACGACGAGGCCGCGCGGGCCGGCGGACAGCGAACCCTGCGGCGCCCCCTCCTGCGTGTTATCGGTAGTGCTAGAGCCGTCGCCTTCTCTATGAATGTCCAAATGAGCGGCTTTCCTCAACTTCCTTTAGCGAGAGACAGTAAAAGTGCAGAATACTTAGAAAAGTCAAAACAGGGCCTCAAAGATCAGAGCGAGAGGAGAAGCAAAAGGCCTGAGAGAGACGCGACTCAGCCCAGATTAAAGGATTCATTTCTCTTCATGCTTCTGGAATATGACTGATCACTGGTGCTCGTAATGGCATTTATTCAAATGAGGCTGAAACTCTGATAATGAAGACGAGAGTCAACATGTTCAGAAGAAAAACAGGAGAGAGTCTGACCTGCGGCGCTTCCCGCTGCTGCCGCCGCCGCTGGGTTTGGGCGTGTGTGTGGAGACGATCTGGCAGTGAACGGTTCCCAACAGCAGCATCAGCCACACGGAGCCAAACACCTCTGTGACGGGGACGCCGTGAGGCCCGGAGACGCTGAAGAACAGCAGCGCCGCCACCACTGCAACACACACACGCACACACACACACAGATGACATGAGGAGTGGCGAGAACACACACACTCGCACACACATTAATGCACTATAAGAATAAACCATCTAAAACACTTTCAATAATCACACTACTGAAACTACATGTGATTTAAATTATGTTTGCTTTCACTTTGATGAGTGTGTGTGCGCTTCATGAGTGTGTGTGCGCTTCATGAGTGTGTGTGCGCTTCATGAGTGTGTGTGCACTTCAGACGATCAATGCAATCCGTCACAGATCTAATCTCAAGAAAGCGTCTCAACGTGACTCTTCCCAAACTGTAAATGTAAGTTCTGCATTTACTCTCATGTTGTTTTCACACGAGCATCTGAGTGTCCATGTTCACTACAGTTACTCTTGTTCACTACAGTAAATCTTGTTCACTACAGTAAATCTTGTTCACTACAGTTACTCTTGTTCACTACAGTAAATCTTGTTCACTACAGTAAATCTTGTTCACTACAGTTACTCTTGTTCACTACAGTAAATCTTGTTCACTACAGTAAATCTTGTTCACTACAGTTAATCTTGTTCACTACAGTTAATCGTTCACTACAGTTACTCTTGTTTACTACAGTAAATCTTGTCCACTACAGTTAATCTTGTCCACTACAGTAAATCTTTATCTTGTTCACTACAGTTAATCTTGTTCACTACAGTAAATCTTGTCCACTACAGTTACTCTTGTTCACTACAGTTAATCTTGTTCACTACAGTAAATCTTGTTCACTACAGTTAATCTTTATCTTGTTCACTACAGTTAATCTTGTTCACTACAGTTAATCTTGTTCACTAAAGTTAATCTTGTTCACTACAGTAAATCTTGTTCACTACAGTAAATCTTGTTCACTACAGTTACTCTTGTTCACTACAGTTACTCTTGTTCACTACAGTTTCTCTTGTTCACTACAGTTTCTCTTGTTCACTACAGTTAATCTTGTTCACTACAGTTAATCTTGTTCACTACAGTTACTCTTGTTCACTACAGTTAATCTTTATCTTGTTCACTACAGTTAATCTTGTTCACTACAGTTAATCTTGTTCACTACAGTTAATCTTGTTCACTACAGTTAATCTTGTTCACTAAAGTTAATCTTGTTCACTAAAGTTAATCTTGTTCACTACAGTAAATCTTGTTCACTACAGTTAATCTTGTTCACTACAGTTACTCTTGTTCACTACAGTAAATCTTGTTCACTACAGTAAATCTTGTTCACTACAGTTACTCTTGTTCACTACAGTAAATCTTGTTCACTACAGTTAATCTTGTTCACTACAGTAAATCTTGTTCACTACAGTTACTCTTGTTCACTACAGTAAATCTTGTTCACTACAGTAAATCTTGTTCACTACAGTTAATCTTGTTCACTACAGTTAATCGTTCACTACAGTTACTCTTGTTCACTACAGTTACTCTTGTTCACTACAGTAAATCTTGTTCACTACAGTTACTCTTGTTCACTACAGTAAATCTTGTCCACTACAGTTACTCTTGTTCACTACAGTTAATCTTGTTCACTACAGTAAATCTTGTTCACTACAGTTAATCTTTATCTTGTTCACTACAGTTAATCTTGTTCACTACAGTTAATCTTTATCTTGTAAAGTTAATCTTGTTCACTACAGTAAATCTTGTTCACTACAGTTAATCTTTATCTTGTTCACTACAGTTAATCTTGTTCACTACAGTAAATCTTGTTCACTACAGTAAATCTTGTTCACTACAGTTAATCTTGTTCACTAAAGTTAATCTTGTTCACTACAGTAAATCTTGTTCACTACAGTTAATCTTTATCTTGTTCACTACAGTTAATCTTGTTCACTACAGTAAATCTTGTTCACTACAGTTAATCTTTATCTTGTTCACTACAGTTAATCTTGTTCACTACAGTAAATCTTTATCTTGTTCACTACAGTTAATCTTTATCTTGTTCACTACAGTTAATCTTGTTCACTACAGTTAATCTTGTTCACTACAGTAAATCTTGTTCACTACAGTTAATCTTGTTCACTACAGTTACTCTTGTTCACTACAGTTACTCTTGTTCACTACAGTTACTCTTGTTCACTACAGTAAATCTTGTTCACTACAGTAAATCTTTATCTTGTTCACTACAGTAAATCTTTATCTTGTTCACTACAGTTAATCTTGTTCACTACAGTTACTCTTGTTCACTACAGTTACTCTTGTTCACTACAGTTACTCTTGTTCACTACAGTAAATCTTGTTCACTACAGTTACTCTTGTTCACTACAGTAAATCTTGTTCACTACAGTAAATCTTGTTCACTACAGTTAATCTTGTTCACTACAGTAAATCTTGTTCACTACAGTTACTCTTGTTCACTACAGTTACTCTTGTTCACTACAGTTAATCTTGTTCACTACAGTTTCTCTTGTTCACTACAGTTAATCTTGTTCACTACAGTTACTCTTGTTCACTACAGTTACTCTTGTTCACTACAGTTAATCTTGTTCACTACAGTAAATCTTGTTCACTACAGTTAATCTTGTTCACTACAGTTACTCTTGTTCACTACAGTAAATCTTGTTCACTACAGTTAATCTTGTTCACTACAGTAAATCTTGTTCACTACAGTTACTCTTGTTCACTACAGTAAATCTTGTTCACTACAGTAAATCTTGTTCACTACAGTTACTCTTGTTCACTACAGTTACTCTTGTTCACTACAGTTACTCTTGTTCACTACAGTAAATCTTGTTCACTACAGTTAATCTTGTTCACTACAGTAAATCTTGTTCACTACAGTTACTCTTGTTCACTACAGTTACTCTTGTTCACTACAGTTACTCTTGTTCACTACAGTAAATCTTGTTCACTACAGTTAATCTTGTTCACTACAGTAAATCTTGTTCACTACAGTTACTCTTGTTCACTACAGTTAATCTTGTTCACTACAGTTTCTCTTGTTCACTACAGTTAATCTTGTTCACTACAGTTACTCTTGTTCACTACAGTTACTCTTGTTCACTACAGTTAATCTTGTTCACTACAGTTAATCTTGTTCACTACAGTAAATCTTGTTCACTACAGTTAATCTTGTTCACTACAGTTACTCTTGTTCACTACAGTAAATCTTGTTCACTACAGTTAATCTTGTTCACTACAGTAAATCTTGT
>CM077182.1:75000-85000 GCA_039654105.1 Coreius guichenoti | reverse complement strand
CTGAGTCGCTGGTGTTGATGTGTTTCATGTTTCTCTGATTAAACATTTTTAGTATTTGAGTTCAGGATTCATCCATAAATAAATCGACTCATGACACTAACTCAGAGAAACCTTTCCTGCCCACCATCATCATCATCACCAACAGGTCAGTCAGATCACAAACTTCAGTGTGCAACAGACACACACAA
Organism: Coreius guichenoti; assembly: GCA_039654105.1. NCBI lineage: Eukaryota > Metazoa > Chordata > Actinopteri > Cypriniformes > Gobionidae > Coreius > Coreius guichenoti. The sequence continues at coordinate 84,812 of CM077182.1, read as the reverse complement.
AATATACACACTCACTCACACACACACACAAATATACACACTCACTCACTCACACTCACTCAATCACTCACACACTCAATCACTCACACACACACTCAATCACTCACACACACACTCACTCACTCACTCACTCAATCAATCACTCACTCAATCAATCACACACACACACTAACACACTCATTCACTCACACACTAACACACTCACTCACTCACACACTAACACACTCACTCACTAACACACTCACTCACACACTCACTCACACACTCGCACGCTCACTAGCACGCTCACTCGCTCACTCACACACACTCACACTCACTCACTCACTCACACACTCACTCACTCACACACTCACTCACACACTCACTCACACACTCACTCACACACTCACTCACTCACACTCACTCGCTCACACACACTAACACACTCACTCACTCACTCACACACACTCACTCACTCACACACACACTCACTCACACTCACTCACTCACACTCACACTCACTCACACTCACACACTCACTCACTCTCACACTCGCTCACACTCACTCGCTCACACTCACACACTAACACACTCACTCACTAACACACTCACTCACTAACACACTCACTCACTAACACACTCACTCACTAACACACTCACTCACACTCACACACTCACTCACACACACTCACTCACTCACACACACACTCACTCACACTCACTCACTCACTCACTCACACTCACTCACACTCACTCACACACACACACACACTCACACTCACACTCACTCACACTCACACTCACTCACACTCACACACACACTCACACACTCACTCACACACTCTCACACTCACTCACACTCACTCACACACTCACTCACACACTCACTCACACACTCACTCACACACTCACTCGCTCACACACTCACTCGCTCACACTCACTCGCTCACACACTCACTCGCTAACACACTCACTCACTCACACACACACTCACTCACTCACACTCACTCACTCACACTCACTCACACACACACTCACTCACTCACACTCACACTCACACTCACACACTCACTCACACACTCACTCACACACTCACTCACACACTCACTCACTCTCACACTCACTCACACACTCACACACTCACTCACACACACACACACACACACACACACACTCACACACTCACTCACACTCGCTCACACACTCGCTCACACACACACTCACTCACTCACTCACTCACACACTCACTCACACACTCACTCACACACTCACTCACACACTCACTCACACACTCACTCACACACTCACTCACACACTCACTCACTCGCTCGCTCACACTCACTCGCTCACACTCACTCACACACTCACAAACTCACTCTCACTCACTCACTAACACACTCACTCACTCACTCACTCTCACACTCACTCTCACACTCACTCACACACTCACTCACACACTCACTCACACACTCACTCACACACTCACTCACACACTCACACTCACACACTAACACACTCACTCACTAACACACTCACTCACTAACACACTCACACTCACTCACACTCACACTCACTCACACTCACTCACACTCACTCACACTCACTCACACTCACTCACACTCATTCACACTCACTCACACTCACTCACTCACACACTCACTCACACACTCACTCACACACTCACTCACACACTCACTCACTCACTCACTCACATGAATCAACACACTCACAGAAAGATGAAGATCTCTCACCTTCTTCTGGTACCAGAGCACAGCATCACGCACTTTAGACGCCATTTACATGTCAGACGTCTCACGCTGGATCATTTTAAGCTGTGAAGAGAAACGGGAGGAGATCAGGCTCTGCGGTGACGCACTAAAGCTCTTCTTACCTGCAGCACAGGTGTGTCCTACAGCAACACACACACACTGTACACACACATACTGTACACACACATACATACATACTGTACACACACATACCGTACACACACACACACCATACACACACCGTACACTAGGGTTGGGCCGATAGATGATATCATCGTCCATCGCCGATGGTTGACAGACATCGCGATGTTGAGCCAGCATCGTGATATTGTTTCCATGGCAACGCGTCATGCTTGTCACTCACATCAGCCAAAATAGTGCTGTCTGACAGATCGCTTTTATTTCGTTTTTCCTTTTTTATTCAAAATATACACACACACTGTACACACACATACTGTACACATACTGTACACACACATACTGTACACACACATACTGCACACACTATACACACACATACTGTACACACACATACTGTACACACACACACACACAGCTCATCTCATAGACATCCATTCAGGAACCCTAACCCTAACTCCAACACTAACTCCAACACTAACTCTAACCCTAACCCTAACTCTAACTCTAACACTAACCTCTAACACTAACTCTAAACTCTAACACTAACTCTAACTCTAACACTAACCTCTAACCCTAAACTCTAACACTAACCTCTAACTCTAAACTCTAACACTAACTCTAACACTAACCCTAACTCTAACTCTAACTCTAACACTAACCTCTAACCCTAACACTAACACTAACTCTAACTCTAACCTCTAACAGTAACAGTAACAGTAACACTAACTCTAACCCTAACCCTAACCCTAACTCTAAACTCTAACACTAACACGAACACTAACTCTAACTCTAACTCTAACTCTAACCTCTAACAGTAACAGTAACAGTAACACTAACTCTAACCCTAACCCTAACCCTAACCCTAACTCTAAACTCTAACACTAACACTAACACTAACACTAAACTCTAACTCTAACACTAACTCTAACTCTAACTCTAACTCTAACTCTAACTCTAACTCTAACTCTAACCCTAAACTCTAACACTAACACTAACCTCTAACACTAACTCTAAACTCTAACACTAACTCTAACTCTAACTCTAACTCTAACCCTAACTCTAACACTAACCTCTAACCCTAACACTAACACTAACTCTAACTCTAACACTAACCTCTAACAGTAACAGTAACACTAACTCTAACCCTAACCCTAACTCTAAACTCTAACACTAACACTAACACTAAACTCTAACACTAACCTCTAACACTAACCTCTAACACTAACACTAAAACTAACTCTAAACTCTAACACTAACTCTAACTCTAACCTCTAACCTCTAACCCTAAACTCTAACACTAACACTAACTCTAACTCTAACACTAACCTCTAACACTAACACTAACACTAACTCTAACTCTAACACTAACCTCTAACCCTAAACTCTAACACTAACCTCTAACACTAACACTAACTCTAACACTAAACTCTAACACTAAACTCTAACCCTAACTCTAACTCTAACCCTAACTCTAACACTAACCTCTAACCCTAAACTCTAACACTAACCTCTAACACTAACACTAACACTAACTCTAACACTAACCCTAACTCTAACACTAACCTCTAACCCTAACACTAACTCTAACCCTAAACTCTAACACTAACCTCTAACAGTAACAGTAACACTAACTCTAACACTAAAACTAACCTCTAACTCTAACCTCTAACACTAACACTAAAACTAACTCTAACTTTAACCTCTAACCCTAAACTCTAACACTAACTCTAACTCTAACACTAACCCTAACCTCTAACACTAACTCTAACTCTAACACTAACACTAACTCTAACACTAACCTCTAACCCTAACACTAACTCTAACTCTAACTCTAACTCTAACCCTAAACTCTAACACTAACCTCTAACACTAACACTAACTCTAACTCTAACACTAACACTAACACTAACCTCTAACCCTAAACTCTAACACTAACCTCTAACACTAACACTAACCTCTAACACTAACACTAAAACTAACTCTAAACTCTAACACTAACTCTAACTCTAACCTCTAACCTCTAACCCTAAACTCTAACCCTAACCCTCTAACACTAACACTAACTCTAACTCTAACTCTAACACTAACCTCTAACACTAACACTAACACTAACTCTAACTCTAACACTAACCTCTAACCCTAAACTCTAACACTAACCTCTAACACTAACACTAACTCTAACACTAACCCTAACCTCTAACACTAACTCTAACTCTAACTCTAACACTAACACTAACTCTAACACTAACCTCTAACCCTAACTCTAACTCTAACTCTAACTCTAACCCTAAACTCTAACACTAACCTCTAACACTAACACTAACTCTAACTCTAACACTAACACTAACACTAACCTCTAACACTAACACTAACACTAACTCTAAACTCTAACACTAACTCTAACTCTAACTCTAACTCTAACACTAACACTAAAACTAACTCTAACTCTAACTCTAACTCTAACTTTAACCTCTAACCCTAAACTCTAACACTAACTCTAAACTCTAACACTAACCCTAACTCTAAACTCTAACACTAACTCTAAACTCTAACACTAACTCTAAACTCTAACACTAACTCTAAACTCTAACTCTAAACTCTAACACTAACTCTAACCCTAACACTAACCTCTAACACTAACTCTAACACTAACACTAACTCTAACACTAACTCTAAACTCTAACCTCTAACTCTAACACTCTAACCCTAACAGTAACCTCTAACTCTAACACTAACACTAACCCTAACTCTAACACTAACACTAACTCTAACCCTAACCTCTAACTCTAACACTCTAACCCTAACAGTAACCTCTAACTCTAACACTAACACTAACACTAACCCTAACTCTAACACTAACACTAACTCTAACACTAACTCTAACTCTAACTCTAACACTAACACTAACACTAACTCTAACCCTAACACTAACTCTAAACTCTAACACTAACTCTAACCCTACACTAACACTAACTCTAACCCTAACCTCTAACTCTAACACTAACACTAACCTCTAACACTAACCCTAACTCACACACACACACACACACACTCTCATACACACACACTCACACGCTCATACACACTCATATACTCTGTATGAGAGTGTATGAGTGTGTGTGTGTGTATGAGTGTGTGTGGTTGTGTGTATGTGTGAGTGTGTGTATGACTCACACACACACACACATACACACAACCACACACACTCATACACTCACATACACTCATACACTCACACACACACGCATACACACTCTCATACATACACACACACACACACTCATACACTCACACACACACACACACACACACACACACACACACACACACACACACACACACACACAAAGTGTGTGTTTACCTGTTCCCGTAATCGACAGCACGAAACAGATGCGCAGCAGCAGAATATGAAACAGCCTGAAGGACTGAAGCGAAACACACACACACACACACACACACACACACCCTCACTAGTGCACACCCAAGTGTGGAAAGACCGGTCCTGCTCTCACAACTACTCACTTTCATTTGCATATGATTTGTTTCCTGCCAACCAAACACACAAACATCACCAACAGCTTTCTCAGATTCATCTTAATCGATGGACTCGAACACACACTGATCGATGTGATCAGAGTCACTGCAGCTCCTGCTGTCACACTAACGGCAGCGGGTCGTTACGCAACACAATGAGACAAATAAACACACACACACACACACACGTCCATCTGCTGATGTGTAACCCGACACAGAGCTGTGAATGTTTCATGAAGGAGATGGACAGCAGTGTGTGTGTGTGTGTGTGTGTGTCTTATCTGATACTGCATGTGTGAGAGAGAGTGTGTGTGTCTCTGGGGTCACACTGCTGCGAGTGTGAGTGTGTGTGTGTGTGTCTCATCTGATACTGCATGTGTGAGAGAGAGTGTGTGTGTCTCTGGGGTCACACTGCTGCATGTGTGTGTGTGTGTGTGTCTTTGGGGTCACACTGCTGCGTGTGTGTGTGTGTGTGTGTGTGTGTGTGAGAGTGTGAGTTTTCACAGGCTAAATTAAGCAGCGCGTCTTCCTGCATGTCTGTAAGAGGAAACGGTCGCATTTATTCTGTCTGTCTCTCTCAGCCTCGTGCAGCAACTAAACAATCCCACACAGACTCTCACACTCACACACACACACACAGTCAGTGCGACACGCGTGTATCAGGCAAGATTATCCTCTATCCCAACCGTCTGTCTAAGGGAAGAGAGTGAATCTATGACATGAGCGAACAGATGGAGAGCAACCTGTCGTCCGCAGGAAGACTCTGATCTCTGAATAGACATGAAGCCGTTCATGGAACAAACATCCAGAATAACCAACAGGAGCCGCAGCGCTCACACACACACTCACTCACTCACTCACACACTCAGACACACACTTCAGTGTGTGAGAGAATGTTCCAGAAAACTCACTCCAAGAACTTACGGAGAATCTGATGGAGCTGGATCAGGCCGAGCGTCTCAACATGAGGAGAACACAACACTGACTCAAGGTCAAACTGAGAGAGAGAGAGAGAGACAGAGAGAGAGACAGAGAGAGAGAGAGAGACAGAGAGAGAGAGAGAGACAGAGAGAGAGAGAGACAGAGAGAGAGACAGAGAGAGAGAGACAGAGAGAGAGAGAGAGAGAGAGAGAGAGACAGAGAGAGAGAGAGAGAGAGAGAGAGAGAGACAGAGAGAGAGAGACAGAGAGAGAGAGACAGAGAGAGACAGAGACAGAGAGAGAGACAGAGAGAGAGAGACAGAGAGAGAGAGAGAGAGAGAGAGACAGAGAGAGAGACAGAGAGAGAGAGAGAGAGAGAGAGAGAGACAGAGAGAGAGACAGAGAGAGAGACAGAGAGAGAGAGAGAGAGAGAGACAGAGAGAGAGACAGAGAGAGAGAGACAGAGAGAGAGAGAGAGAGAGACAGAGAGAGAGAGAGAGAGACAGAGAGAGAGAGAGAGAGAGAGAGAGACAGAGAGAGAGAGAGAGAGAGAGACAGAGAGAGAGACAGAGACAGAGAGAGAGACAGAGAGAGAGAGAGAGACAGAGAGAGAGACAGAGAGAGAGAGAGAGAGAGAGACAGAGAGAGAGAGACAGAGAGAGAGACAGAGAGAGAGAGACGAGAGAGAGAGAGAGAGAGAGAGGACAGAGAGAGAGACAGAGAGAGAGAGACAGAGAGAGACAGAGAGACAGAGAGAGAGACAGAGAGAGAGAGAGAGAGAGAGAGAGACAGAGAGAGAGAAGAGAGAGAGAGAGAGAGAGAGAGAGAGAAGAGAGAGAGAGAGAGACAGAGAGAGAGAGAGACAGAGATGAGAGGAGAGGGAGAGGGAGAGGGAGAGGGAGAGAGAGACAGAGAGAGAGAGAGAGAGAGAGAGAAGCTGTTAGCAGAGGACAACTGAAATCATGAAATACTGTGTGTGTGTGTGTGTTGTGTGTGTGTGTGAATGAATGAGTGTGTGTGTGTGTCGTGTGTGAATGAATGTGTGTGTGTGTGTGTGTGTGTGTGTGAATGATGAGACTGTGTGTGTGGTGTGTGTGTGTATGTGTCGTGAATGATGTGTGTGTGTCGTGTGTGTGTGTGTGTGTGTGTGAATGATGAGTGTGTGTGTGTGTGTGTGTGTGTGTGAATGAATGTGTGTGTGTGAATGATGAGAGTGTGTGTCGTGTGTGTGTGTGTGTGTGAATGATGAGAGTGTGTGTGTGTCGTGTGTGTGTGTGTGAATGATGAGAGTGTGTGTGTGTCTGTGAATGATGAGAGTGTGTGTGTGTGTGTGTGTGTGTGAATGATGAGAGTGTGTGTGTGTGTGTGTGTTGTGTGTGTGTGTGTGTGAATGAATGTGTGTGTGTGAATGAATGAGTGTGTGTGTGTGTGTGTGTGTGTGTGAATGATCGAGTGTCTGTGTGTGTGTGTGTGTGTGAATGATGAGTGTGTGTGTGTGTGTGTGTGTGTGTGAATGATGAGTGTGTGTGTGTGTGTGTGTGTGAGTGTGTGTGTGAATGATGAGTGTGTGTGTGTGTGCGCGTGTGTGAATGATGAGTGTGGGTGTGTGCGTGTGTGAATGATGAGTGTGTGTGTGTGCGTGTGTGAATGATGAGTGTGTGTGTGTGCGTGTGTGAATGATGAGTGTGTGTGTGTGCCGTGTGTGAATGATGAGTGTGTTGTGAATGATGAGTGTGTGTGTGTGTGTGTGTGTGAATGATGAGTGTGTGTGTGTGTGTGTGTGTGTGTGAATGATGAGTGTGTGTAGTGTGTGTGTGGATATGTGAATGATGAGTGTGATGATGAGTGTGAATGATGAGGAGTGTGTGTGATGAGTGTGTGTGTGTGTAGTGAATGATGAGTGTGTGTGAATGATGAGTGTGTGTGAATGATGAGTGTGTGTGAATGATGAGTGTGTGTGAATGATTAGTGTGTGTGTGAATGATGAGTGTGTGTGATGATGATGATGAGTGTGTGTGAATGATGAGTGTGTGTGAATGATGAGTGTGTGTTTTGTGTGAGTGTGTGTGAATGATGAGTGTGTGTGTGTGTGTGTGGTTGTGTGTGATGATGAGTGTGTGTGTGAATGATGAGTGTGTGTGTGTGTGTGTGAATGATGAGTGTGTGTGTGTGTGTGTGTGTGAATGATGTGTGTGTGTGTGTGAATGATGTGTGTGTGTGTGTGTGTTGTGTGTGTGTGTGTGTGTGTGAATGATGAGTGTGTGTGTCGTGTGTGTGTGAATGATGAGTGTGTGTGTGTGTGAATGATAGTGTGTGTGTGGTGTGTGTGTGTGTGTGTGTGAATGATGAGTGTGTGTGTGTGTGAATGATGAGTGTGTGTGTGTGTGTGTGTGTGTGTGTGAATGATGAGTGTGTGTGTGTGTGAATGTGTGTGTGTGTGTGTGTGTGAATGTGTGTGTGTGTGTGTATGATGAGTGTGTGTGTGTGTGTATGATGAGTGTGTGTGTGTGTGTGTGTGAATGTGTGTGTGTATGATGAGTGTGTGTGATGTGTGTGTGTGTGTGTGTGTATGATGAGTGTGTGTGTGTGTGTGTTGTGTGTGTGTGTGTGTGTGTGAATGTGTGTGTGAGTGTTGTGTGTGTGTGTGAGTGAATGATGAGTGTGAGTGTGATGAGTGTGTGTGTTTGTTGTGTGTCTGACTGAATGATGAGTGTGTGTGTGTGTGTGTGTCTGACTGAATGATGTGTGTGTGTGTCTGACTGAATGATGTGAGTGTGTGTTGTGTGTCTGACTGAATGATGTGTGTGTGTCTGACTGAATGACGTGTGTGTCTGACTGAATGATGAGTGTGTGTGTTTGTGTATCTGACTGAATGATGAATGTGTGTGTGTCTGACTGAATGATGAGTGTGGTGTGTGTGTGTGTGTGTGTGTGTCTGACTGAATGATGAGTGTGTGTGTGTGTGTGTGTGTGTCTGACTGAATGGTGTGTGTGTGTCTGACTGAATGATGAGTGTGTGTGTGTCTGACTGAATGATGAGTGAGTGTGTGTGTGTCTGACTGAATGATAAGTGGTGTGTGTGTCTGACTGAATGATGTGTGTGTGTATCTGACTGAATGATGTATGTGTGTGTGTGTGTGTGTGTGTGTGTGTGTGTGTGTGTCTGACTGAATGATGTGTGTGTGTATCTGACTGAATGATGTGTGTGTGTGTGTGTGTCTGACTGAATGATGTGTGTGTGTGTGTGTGTGTGTCTGACTGAATGATGTGTGTGTGTGTGTGTGTGTGTGTGTGTGTCTCTGACTGAATGAATGATATGTGTCTGACTGAATGGTGTGTGTGTGTGTGTGTGTGTGTTTGGACGGAGATCTGGTCGGTCGTGTCTAGTCTTACCCCCCACTGGCCACTTCAGTTCTTCATGCTCGACACACACACACACACACACACACACACACACACACACACGGAG
>CM077182.1:60000-72500 GCA_039654105.1 Coreius guichenoti | reverse complement strand
TTTGTTCAGCACATCCCACAGATCAAATCAAATCACCTTTATTTATATAGCGCTTTTTACAATGGCAATTGTTTCAAAGCAGCTTCACAGTGGTAACAGGAAAATAATGCAACAGAATTTGATTCGGCTGTACAGCCGCTCTGGAGAAAACAGTGATGTCATCAGCTCATTTCAATTATCATATAGTGTCAATGCGGGCAGATCAGCAATATAGTTGAAATTTAAGTGTCCCCAACTGAGCAAGCCAAAAGCCAAAGGCGACGGTGGCAAGGAACCAAAACTCCTTCAGGGCCAGAATGGAGAAAAAAACCTTGGGAGAAACCAGGCTCAGTCGGGGTGCCAGTTCTCCTCTGGCCGACGAACAAATAGTGTATGATTATGATTCTGGCAACATTACAGGTCAGAAGTCATATTAGATCAATAGGTATTCGTAGGATTATTCGAAAGATTGGAGTCGTCACACCGGGGACGGGTTTAATGAGGATGAGAATTGATAATGTTCTATGTGTATGCCATAGTAAAGAGATGTGTTTTTAGTCTAGATTTAAACTGACAAAGTGTGTCTGCTTCCCGAACAATGCTAGGAAGACTGTTCCAGAGTTTAGGTGCTAAATAGGAAAAGGATCGACCGCCTGCTGTTGATTTTGATATTCTAGGTATTATCAACTGGCCAGAGTTTTGAGACCGCAATAGACGTGATGGAGTATAATGCGTTAAGAGCTCGCTCAAGTACTGGGGAGCTAAACCATTTAGTGCTTTGTAAGTAATCAGCAAGATTTTAAAATGTTTAATAGGGAGCCAGTGCAGTGTTCCCAGAACCGGGCTAATATGGTCATACTTCCTGGTTCTAGTAAGAACTCGAGCTGCTGCTTTTTGGACCAGCTGCAGTTTATTTATTAAGCGAGCAGGGCAACCACCCAGTAGAGCATTACAATAATCTAGCCTTGAGGTCATGAACGCATGAACTAACTGTTCAGCATTTTACATTGAAAGCATGTGCCGTAATTTAGATATATTTTTAAGATGGTAGAATGCAGTTTTACAGATGCTAGAAACGTGGCTTTCAAATGAGAGATTGGTATCAAAGAGCACACCCAGGTTCCTAACTGATGACGAGGACTTGACAGAGCAGCCATCGAGTGTTAGACAGTATTCTAGGTTACTACTTGTGGAGTTTTTTTGTCCAATGATTAAAAATTCAGTTTTTTCTGAATTAAGTTGCAGGAAATTAGTAGTCATCCAATTTTTTATATCAGCTATGCATTCCGTTAATCTTGTGAATTGGTAAATTTCGTCAGGGCGTGAACAAATATAGAGCTGAGTATCGTCAGCATAACAATGAAAACTAACGGCATGCTTCCTAATAATATCTCCCAGTGGTAGCATGTACAGGGTGAAAAGCAACGGTCCTAGCACTGAGCCCTGCGGTACTCCATACTGAACTTGTGTTCGGTGTGACATCTCATTTACTGCTACAAACTGATAACGGTCAGATAAGTATGATTTAAACCATGCCAATGAAATTCCACTAATGCCAACATAATTTTCGAGTCTATTCAAAAGAATGTTGTGGTCAATAGTATCGAATGCAGCGCTAAGATCGAGTAACACTAACAGAGAGATACAACCACGATCGGATGATAAGAGTAAATCATTTGTAACTCTGATGAGAGCAGTCTCAGTACTATGATACGGTCTAAATCCTGACTGGAAATCCTCACAGATACCATTTCTTTCTAAAAAGGAGCATAGTTGTGAGGACACTGCCTTTTCTAGTATTTTTGACAGAAAGGGTAGATCTGAGATTGGCCTGTAATTGACTAATTCTGTAGGATAGGATTTTAATAAGTGGTTTAATAATAGCCAACTTAAAAGTTTTTGGTACATATCCTAATGTCACGGATGAATTAATGATATTAAGAAGAGGATCTATGACCTCTGGAAGCATCTCTTTTAGTAGTTTAGTCGGTATAGGGTCGAGCATACATGTTGTTGATTTTGATGATTTAACGAGTTTAGCGAATTCTTCTTCTCCTATAGCAGTGAATGAATGTAATTTTTCCTCAGTGACACTACAATGCACTGTCTGATGTGATACTGTAGTAGACGGCTGCATGGTTATGATTTTTTTCCTAATATTATCAATCTTACAAGTAAAGTTCATAAAGTCATTACTGCTGTGCTGTTTACAAACATCAGAAGGTGAAGCTTTATCTTTGGTTAATTTAGCCACTGTATCGAATAAATACCTAGGGTTGTGTTTGTTTTCTTCTAAGAGAGTCGAGAAATAAGCAGATCTAGCAGTTTTTACGGCCTTTCTGTATGCAATCATGCTCTTTTTCCACAAAATGCGAAAAACTTCTAGTTTTGTTTTCTTCCAGCTGCGCTCCATTTTTCTGGCTGCTGTTTTAAGGGCCCGGGTGTGCTCGTTGTACCACGGCGTTGGACTATTTTCTTTAATCTTCTTTAAGCGCCGGGGAGCAACTGTGTCTAAAGTGCTGGAAAAGAGAGAGTCAATAGTTTCTGTTGCAACATCGAGTTCCTCTAAGCTATCTGGGATGCTGAGGAGATGAAACTGATGAGGAAGATTATTTACAAAGCAATCTTTAGTGGCAGCAGTGATAGTCCTGCCATATTTGAAGCGAGGGGACGGCTCTGCAGCCTTTGCTAAATTAAGTGTACATGATACTAGATAATGATCTGAGATGTCATCGCTCTGCTGCAGAATTTCAACGGTATCAACATTTATTCCATGTGACAGTATTAGGTCTAAAGTATGATTACGGCAATGAGTGGGTCCTGACACGTGTTGCCTAACTCCAATAGAGTTTAGAATGTCTCTAAATGCCAATCCCAATGCGTCTTTTTCATTGTCTACATGGATATTAAAATCACCAACAATTAGGACTTTATCTGCAGCCAGTACTAACTCTGATAGAAAATCAGCAAATTCTCTGGTAAAGTCTGTATGGTGCCCTGGCGGCCTATATACAGTAGCCAGCACAAATGTCAAACGGAATTTATCAATTTCACTACATAACGTTACATAAAGCACCAAAACTTCAAAGGAATTATATTTGAAACTAGACTTCTGAGTAATACTGAAGATATTATTATAAATTACAGCAACACCTCCCCCTTTACCTTTCAGACGCGGCTCGTGTTTATAACAATAATCTTGGGGGGTGGACTCATTTAAAGTAATGTAATCGTCAGGTTTTAGCCAGGTTTCTGTCAAACACAGCACATCTAGGTTATGATCTGTAATCATATCATTAACAATAAGCGCTTTTGAGGAAAGGGATCGAATATTCAGCAGCCCGAGCTTTATCATTTGATCATCTGTATTATATCTGTTGTTTATTTGTTGGACATCAATTAAATTTTTACCGTTGAATGGTTTTGATGGTTTTTTGTATTTACTAATTCGTGGAACAGACACAGTCTCTATGTGATAATATCTAGGTGAAAGAGTGTCTATGTGCTGGGATTTATCTGACTTCTGTGACGTGAGACAGCTAGCAGGCGGTCGGGTAAGCCAGTCCGTCTGCTTCCTGACCTGGGCCCCAGTTAGTCAAGGTTTAGCTCTAAGACTATGTGCCAAATTACTAGAGAGAAGAGCGGCACCATCCCAGGAAGGATGGATGCCATCTTTTTTCAACAGGTCAGGTCTGCCCCAAAAGCTTTTCCAATTGTCTATGAACCCTATGTTATTTTGCGGACACCACTTAGACAACCAGCCATTGAGTGATGATAGTCTGCTAAGTATCTCATCACTCCTTCTAACGGGGAGGGGACCAGAACAAAAAACTTTACGTGACATCGTACTTGCAAGTTCACACACCTCTTTAATGTTAATTTTGGTGATCTCCGACTGGCGAAGTCGAACATCATTAGTGCCGACGTGAATAATAATCTTAGAGAATTTACGATTAGCATTAGCCAGCACTTTTAAATTTGCTTTGATGTCAGGCGCTCTGGCTCCCAGTAAACATGTGACTATGGTGGCTGGTGTCTCAATTTTCATGTTTATAGTCTATTTCCGTGTAATAGAATCGCCAATAACTAGGGCACTTTCAACAGGGTTCTCAGTGGGTGCATCACTGAGTGGGGAGAACCTGTTTGATGTTCTAATCGGAACGGAAGAGTGGTTTTTTGATCCGCGACTATGCCGTCTCACCGTCACCCAGTTGCCCTGCTGCACAGGCTCTACAGCAGGAACCGAACAATGTACAGAGTTCACTAAGCTATTCGCATCCAAATCAGTGTCTAAAGCTGTTACATTCTCACTACTCTCAAATAAAGTCTGGATGCGTGTCTCTAATTCTGAAATCTTCTCTGTCAGCCTGACTATCTCCTTACATTTATCACATGTGAAGCCCTGTTCGCCAACGGAGAAAGATATACTAAACATGAAACATGCAGTGCAAGTGACAATGACAGGAGAAGAAGACATGGCTTACCATATTTGTTGATTAATCCAACTTACCACAGTTGTTTGATGGAGTCTATGATGGAGATGCTCGATTGGATTGAGATCTGGGGAATTTGGAGGCTGTCAACACCTCAAACTCGTTGTTGTGCTCCTCAAACCATTCCTGAACCATTTTTGCTTTGTGGCAGGTGCATTATCCTGCTGAAAGAGCCACAGCCACCAGGGAATACCGTTTCCATGAAAGGGTGTACATGGTCTGCAACAATGCTTAGGTAGGTTGTACGTGTCAAAGTAACATCCACATGGATGGCAGGACCCAAGGTTTCCCAGCAGAACATTGCCCAAAGCATTACACTGCCTCCGCCGACTTGCCTTCTTCCCATAGTGCATCCTGGTGCCATGTGTTCCCCAGGTAAGCCACGCACACGCACCCGGCCATCCACGTGATGTAAAAGAAAACGTGATTCATCAGACCAGGCCACCTTCTTCTATTGCTCTGTGGTCCAGTTCTGATGCTCACGTGCCACTGTTGGTGCTTTCGGCGGTGGACAGGGGTCAGCATGGGCACCCTGACTGGTCTGTGGCTATGCAGCCCCATACGCAACAAACTGAGATGCACTGTGTATTCTGACACCTTTCTATCAGAACCAGCATTAACTTCTTGAGCAATTTGAGCTCCAGTAGCTCGTCTGTTTGATCGGACCACACGGGTCAGCCTTCGCTCCCCACGTGCATCAATGAGCCTTGGCCGCCCATGACCCTGTCGGCGGTTCACCACTGTTCCTTCCTTGGAGCACTTTTGATAGATACTGACCACTGCAGACCGGGAACACCCCACAAGAGCTGCAGTTTTGGAGATGCTCTGACCCAGTCGTCTAGCCATCACAATTTGGCCCTCGTCAAACTCGCTCAAATCCTTACGCTTGCCCATTTTTCCTGCTTCTAACACATCAACTTTGAGGACAAAATGTTTACTTGCTGCCTAATATATCCCACCCACTAACAGGTGCCGTGATGAAGAGATAATCAGTGTTACTCACTTCACCTGTCATAATGTTATGCCTGTTCGGTGTATGCCAATGAAGGTCAAAGGTCATGTTTATTTCTAACTCTATCCCCAAACTCCTATCCTGACCGCATCATGACCTGTTAAAGTAAGTTTGGTCATTAATAAAAAAAGATTCAGACATGGGAAGGCTTGAATATGTCCGAGTAATAAAGGGGGAAATGGATTGCTTTGGAATGGATGGGTGGATGGAGATGAGGAGGTGAATAAGAATGTATGGTGTATTGATGTGTGTCGGCTCTTTATTCTTGATGCAAAATAGACATTAATATCAGCTCAATTCAACAGTCCCGCAGTGTGACGAGTGATTTATTTACATGCGTAATAATGAAACATGAATAAGAAACTGTCCCTGTAGTCAATCAGTCCAGGACATCGGCGGTCAGATGAAGCCGTGCAGTGCAACATGTGACCAGGAGGTGGCGCTGTAGACTCGACTCAGACTCAGCTTTAGGGAACAGGATGTTTCTTTAGAATCTGCTCAGGCTATGTTAGGAATCTACAGCTTACATATTTCCTGAAATTAACCTTCATTCATTTGGGTAACTAACCAAGATCTGAGTGTATCAGAGCAGTGTAACTGTCCCTTCGGTGAGTGGAGCTCTGGACACACGCTCAGAGTCCTGACCTCGTGCTGCTTCAGATGGACATCAGTGCATCAACTAACATCCTCTGACCCTCAGAAACATCTCAAAGCAGGACTGAGTGTTTATCAGCGTTACTGACCAATGAGAAGCAAGGAGATTCCATCACTTCCTGCTGTCCGTGTTCCAGAATGTTCCTGTGTGTCATTGGCTGGAGGGAAAGTATTTTTGTGCAAGCACTTTCACGCTGATTCTCTGCAGTTATGTGTGTGTGTGTGTGTATGTGTGAGAGTGTGTGTGTGTGTGAGTGAGTGAGTGAGTGAGTGAGTGTGAGTCAGTGTGTGTGAGTGCTAAGACAAGTAAATACCAGTGCGGATTGTGTGTGCTGAAAAATATAAAATGTGAATGATATGGCTGTACCCATGTGTCTTGACATTGTATAACTGTGTGTGTGTGTGTGTGTGTGTGTGTGTGTTTGTGTGTGTAGAAGAGGGAAGCTATGCGATCAACTGCAGGGTCGCGTCAGGGCTTGTTGAAGAACATTCCTGAACTCTCAGCTGCTCGGAGAAACTTTCTCTTCCATCTCCTCAGACACACCAGAGTCAACAGCATCTCACACACACACTTGTACACTCACACCCACTTACATTCACACACACACACACACTCACACCCACTCACTCTCACACACACTTGTGCACTCACATCCACTCACACCCACTCACAAACACACGCACTCGCACCATCTCTCTCACACACACTATGACTTGTGTGTGTGTGTGTGTGTGAGAGAGATGGTGAACAGGTTCTCTCTCACTGTGACACTGGGTGCGTTTGCTTCACATTCACGTCACATCGGTGCGTGTCATACATGTTTATAAAATATAAAGTTTTGTGGCTTTGGTAAAGGCCCTTCACTTTAAATGTCCTGAGAAAACAACGTGTGTGTCTGACTGAACACTTTAATCTACATTTAAAACCCATTGTACAACCATAACCAAACCCCAAATGAAAAAAGATGGCAATTTATTGTCAGTGAGTCTAATATTTAATTATTCTAAATACAAAGCACAATAACTAAAAGGTCTGCAGTGCATGGAGGAAACCTGATGAGATATAAAGCAGCAGATTAATTTAATCAGGCATTATAGAGATCATCTGATCAGTGAAACTATTTCAGATCCCAATAAATGAAAACAAAGACACTTGTACACCACATCACCTCAGGACTGACTGCATATAAACACGAATCTTATGTCAGAAAATTTTAGAAATGCTGTTTCATCATGAACACTAAACTGCACTTTCTGATTGATGAGAACATCCTTCGACCGGATGAAGAAAGCGCTGTAATGTCTGGCGATCACAGGAACACAAGGGACATCAATAATCGGCATGAGCCTGAGACAATGCTTTTGTGTGTGTGTGTGTGTGTGTGTGTGACGCGGTTAAATGCCCGTATGTCAGCGCGGAAGAGGCGGGTCTAACCTGGTTTAGGGAAGTGGGCGGGAGCATATTCAGCCAATCAGAGATGACCTCATGAGACGAACTGATTGACAATCAGACCTGACAGTCAGGAACAAGGAATCTGATCACGTCTTTGATGGAAGTAAGGTTTCGTCCAATCGCCGTTGCAGAAGTCCCAGCTCTGGCCCAATCACAGCGCGAGGAGCCGCAGGGGGCGTGTCCGGCGGCAGCGGCTCTCGGGCGGTCCGGGTGTGTGTGCAGTGTGAATGTGGCAGCCGCAGGGAGGGGCGCGCTCTGTTTATTTCATTAATAAAACTCATTTCTGAGTTCAATTAAAAGTGATTTATAACGGCGAATATTCATCCTCTCGGCAGCTCGACGCGCGCACCGCCGCTCGCCCTCTGTGCGCCGTTTCACCGCAGGGACGGAGAGGATCATGGGGCCATAAGATGCTGGAATAATCGCCCAAAAGACTCTTTTCCTGGACATATTTATGTGTGTCTATTCTCCCGCGCTGTGTGAGTGAGTGTTTGTGTGAGTGTGTGTGTTGTGTGTGTTGTGTGTGTTGTGTGCGTGCGTGTGTGAGTGTGAGTGTGTGTGTGAGTGTGTGTGAGTGTGTGTGAGTGTGTGTGAGTGTGCGTGAGTGTGCGTGAGTGTGTGTGTGTGTGAGTGAGTGAGTCGGGATGGAGCGGAATATCCTGAAGAGATTCATAGAAGCCCTGAGGAGCGGCGAGCAGAAAGGAGAAGATAACTTCAGCTCGGACTTCATGGTGAGACACACACACACACACACACACACACACACACACACTGACTGATCAATGACGAAATAACGACTCACACACACTGACTGATCAATGACGAAATAACGACACACACACACACATACTCGTCTGATCACGTTCACTTTACAGAGAGCGTCCCATCTACAGTCACTGAGAGCTGCTCACTGCGGCCTACACACACACACACACACACACACACACACACACACACTCACACAGGTTTGTTTTGCTATCTAAGTGAGGACATTCCATAGGCGTAATGGTTTTTATACTGTACAAACTGTACATTCTATCCCCGTACGCTACCCCTAAACCTACCCATCACACACACACTACCCCTAAACCTACCCATCACACACACACACACACACTACCCCTACCCCTAAACCTACCCATCACACACACACTACCCCTAAACCTACCCATCACACACACTACCCCTACCCCTAAACCTACCCATCACACACACACACACACACTACCCCTAAACCTACCCATCACACACACACACACACACACACACACTACCCCTAAACCTACCCATCACACACACACACACACACACACACACACACACTACCCCTAAACCTACCCATCACACACACACACACACACACACACACTACCCCTACCCCTAAACCTACCATCACACAAACACACACTACCCCTACCCCTAAACCTACCCATCACACACACACTACCCCTAAACCTACCCATCACACACACTACCCCTAAACCTACCCATCACACACACACACACACACACTACCCCACCCCTAAACCTACCATCTCACACACACACACACACACACTACCCCTACCCCTAAACCTACCCATTACACACACACACTACCCCTACCCCTAAACCTACCCATCACACACACACTACCCCTACCCCTAAACCTACCCATCACACACACACTACCCCTACCCCTAAACCTACCCATCACACACACACTACCCCTACCCCTAAACCTACCCATCACACACACACTACCCCTACCCCTAAACCTACCCATCACACACACACTACCCCTACCCCTAAACCTACCCATCACACACACACTACCCCTAAACCTACCCATCACACACACACACACACTACCCCTACCCCTGAACCTACCCATTACACACACACACTACCCCTAAACCTACCCATTACACACACACACTACCCCTAAACCTACCCATTACACACACACACTACCCCTAAACCTACCCATCACACACACACACACTACCCCTACCCCTAAACCTACCCATCACACACACACACACACACACACACACACACACACTACCCCTAAACCTACCCAACACACACACACACACACACTACCCCTAAACCTACCCATCACACACACACACACACTACCCCTACCCCTAAACCTACCCATCACACACACACTACCCCTAAACCTACCCATCACACACACACACACACTACCCCTACCCCTAAACCTACCCATCACACACACACACACACACTACCCCTAAACCTACCCATCACACACACACACACACACACACTACCCCTAAACCTACCCATCACACACACACACACACACACACACACTACCCCTACCCCTAAACCTACCATCACACACACACACACTACCCCTACCCCTAAACCTACCCATCACACACACACACTACCCCTAAACCTACCCATCACACACACTACCCCTAAACCTACCCATCACACACACACACACACACACTACCCCACCCCTAAACCTACCATCTCACACACACACACACACACTACCCCTACCCCTAAACCTACCCATTACACACACACACTACCCCTAAACCTACCCATCACACACACACACTACCCCTACCCCTAAACCTACCATCACACACACACTACCCCTAAACCTACCCATCACACACACACACTACCCCTACCCCTAAACCTACCCATCACACACACACTACCCCTAAACCTACCCTTCACACACACACACACACACACACACTACCCTTACCCCTAAACCTACCCATCACACACACACACACACACACACACACACACACACACACACACACACACACACACACACTACCCCTACCCCTAAACCTACCCATCACACACACACACACACACACAAACACTACCCCTACCCCTAAACCTACCCATCACACACACACACACACACACACACACACACACACTACCCCTACCCCTAAACCTACCCATCACACACACACACACACACACACACACACACTACCCCTACCCCTAAACCTACCCATCACAGAAAACATTCAGCATTTTTACATTTTTAATAAAACATTGTTTAGTATGTTTTTAAAGCTGTTTTAAATATGAGGACATTTCCTGTGTTCTCATATTTCATGTTTACATCGTAATACCGTGTCATACAAATTTGTGTCCTCATAAATCACAAAAACAAACACACACACACACACACACACACACACACTCACTCATATACACATACTCACACTCACACACACACACACACACACACTCGGACACACACACACACACACACTCGGACACACACACACACTCGGACACACTGAAGTGTGATGTGTGCAGAGCTTCATGTCGAGTTATTTCACTTCTGTTGACATGATGAGTGGATTGACAGTAGTGTTGTAATGTAATGAGGATGGAGTGTGTGTGTGTCAGATCTTCCTCATCATCTTCATCTCTGCTCTTCAGTTTTCATGTGTTTGATACTCTGAGGTTTGAGTGAGACTCGTGATCAGAGCAGCTTCTGTTCCTCCTCTTCCTCTCGTTTACTCCTCCTCCTCTTCTTCCTCTCGTTTACTCCTCCTCCTCTTCTTCCTCTCGTTTACTCCTCTTCTTCATCCCGTTTACTCCTCCTCTTCTTCATCCCGTTTATTCTTCCTCTTCTTCCTCTCGTTTATTCCAACTCTTCTTCCTCTCGTTTATTTCTCCTCTTCCTCTCGTTTATTTCTCCTCTTCCTCTCGTTTATTTCTCCTCTTCCCCTCGTTTATTTCTCCTCTTCCCCTCGTTTATTTCTCCTCTTCCCCTCGTTTATTCCTCTTCCTCTCGTTTATTCCTCCTCTTCCTCTCGTTTATTCCTCCTCTTCCTCTCGTTTACTTTTCTTCCTCTCGTTTACTCTTCCTCTTCTTCCTCTCGTTTACTCCTCTTCCTCTCGTTTACTCCTCTTCCTCTTCTTCCTCTAGTTTATTCTTCCTCTTCCTCTCGTTTATTCCTTCTCTTCTTCCTCTCGTTTATTCCTCCACTTCTTCTTCTCGTTTACTCCTCTTCTCGTTTACTCCTCTTCCTCTCGTTTACTCCTCCACTTCTTCCTCTCGTTTACTCCTCTTCTCGTTTACTCCTCTTCTCGTTTACTCCTCTTCTCGTTTACTCCTCTTCCTCTCGTTTACTCCTCCACTTCTTCCTCTCGTTTACTCCTCCTCCTCCTCCTCCTCTCGTTTACTCCTCCACTTCTTCCTCTCGTTTACTCCTCCTCTTCCTCCTCCTCCTCCTCCTCCTCTTCCTCTCGTTTACTCCTCTTCCTCCTCTCGTTTACTCCTCCTCCTCCTCCTCCTCCTCTTCCTCTCGTTTACTCCTCTTCCTCCTCTCGTTTACTCCTCCTCCTCCTCCTCCTCTTCCTCTCGTTTACTCCTCCACTTCTTCCTCTCGTTTACTCCTCCTCCTCCTCCTCCTCCTCTTCCTCTCGTTTACTCCTCCTTCTCCTCCTTCTCTTCTTCCTCTCGTTTACTCCTCCTCTTCCTCCTCTCGTTTACTCCTCCTCTTCTTCCTCGCGTTACTCCTCTTCTTCCTCTCGTTTACTCATCAGTCGGTTTGGTCTCCTAACGGTACTCTGGTCTCTGATCTGCTGCAGTGTGTTGTGGGTAGTCAGATGTGTTTGAAGGTCAGTGAGAAGTCAGAGGTCAGGGACTGATCCGTGTGTGTGTTTTCCAGCTCTGGTTCTTTCACACACTCCGCTCTGGTTTCATTCTGTGTGTTTTCAAGAGCTTATGTGGATAACAGTCGCTCCAGTAAAGCTCAGAGATTCCCAGAAGCTCTTACAGGAAGTGATGTAACAATAGTCTTGTGTGTGTGATCTGCTGCGGGCTTGTAAGCGTCTTATTGCGCATTTTAGCGTGTGTCGTCCTACTTGTGTGTTTGGGTCTGTTTGATTTTGTGTTGTG
>CM077182.1:52500-55000 GCA_039654105.1 Coreius guichenoti | reverse complement strand
GGTTGGGTTAGTGTGGGTTAGGGTGAGTTAGGCTGGATGAGTTAGGCTGGGTTAGTGTGGGTTAGGCTGGATGAGTTAGGTTGGGTTAGTGTGAGTTAGGCTGGGTTAGTGTGAGTTAGGCTGGATGAGTTAGGTTGGGTTAGTGTGAGTTAGGCTGGGTGAGTTAGGCTGGATGAGTTAGGCTGGGTTAGTGTGAGTTAGGCTGGATGAGTTAGGCTGGGTTAGTGTGAGTTAGGCTGGATGAGTTAGGTTGGGTTAGTGTGGGTTAGGGTGAGTTAGGCTGGATGAGTTAGGCTGGGTTAGTGTGAGTTAGGCTGGATGAGTTAGGCTGGGTTAGTGTGAGTTAGGCTGGATGAGTTAGGTTGGGTTAGTGTGGGTTAGTGTGAGTTAGGCTGGATGAGTTAGGCTGGGTTAGTGTGAGTTAGGCTGGATGAGTTAGGCTGGGTTAGTGTGAGTTAGGCTGGATGAGTTAGGTTGGGTTAGTGTGGGTTAGGGTGAGTTAGGCTGGGTTAGTGTGAGTTAGGTTGGGTTAGTGTGGGTTAGGCTGGGTTAGTGTGAGTTAGGTTGGGTTAGTGTGAGTTAGGTTGGGTTAGTGTGGGTTAGGCTGGGTTAGTCCTCAGTTATTTGCTGCAGCTGGAGTGGACGTGTTTACGAGTCTTCGGACGGAGGGTGAGGTGTGAGGGGAGGGGCTTTATTCACTGCTGCTGTCAGAGGTTCATTATAAACCGGTTTAGATTAACTAGTCTCATGTAATCACACTTCTGGCTTATTTTTGTGTTTAGTGACGGGTTTTAGTCGGTAATGGCACAGTAATAGATGGACTGACATAAACCTGAGCAGACGGTCAGCGATCTCCATCACACACTTCTGTTGTGGGTACAGACACATTACATCAATAGAAGTCTGAGACAGATAAACGTGTGTGTGTGTGTGTGTGTGTGTGATGTGACGTGCCTGTCTGCTATGTGGGCGTCGGCTCTGACGGGTGGACCAGGAAATGGACCAATGAGAAGAGAATGCAGCAGAACTGTGTCACGTCGGCCATTGTTCCTCCCCAACACTGGCAGGAAAGGAAGTGTTACAGCCACCCCCCCTCCCCACACACACACACACACACACACACACACACACACACACACACACACACACAGACAGAGCTTCCTGTGTTTGATGAGGCACATGGAGGAGGTGAAAGACAGACATGATGTTTGAACACTTGTGTGGCTCATATTAGCACAAGTGAACTAGTGGTTTTTTGACAGAAGGGAATCTACTAGATACGTTAAGACGTTGTGCGGACGTTGTCTGGATGTTGTCTGGATGTTGTGCGGACGTTGTCTGGACGTTGTGCGGACGTTGTCTGGACGTTGTCTGGATGTTGTGCGGACGTTGTCTGGATGTTGTGCGGACGTTGTCTGGACGTTGTCTGGATGTTGTCTGGATGTTGTGCGGACGTTGTCTGGATGTTGTCTGGATGTTGTGCGGACGTTGTCTGGACGTTGTCTGGATGTTGTCTGGATGTTGTGCGGACGTTGTCTGGATGTTGTGTGGATTGCAGCCCTGGTGTGCTCCAGACATTCACACAAACATGACAGACACACTTACTTTCACATTCACACACACACACTGATGAAGTGCTGATGTCTGAACTGCAGCTGATCTGAGGTCAGAGTCCCACACTAACTCTTCATCGCTTCTGTTCCTCCTGCAGTGACGTCTGAATGCCTCTGGCTGTGAACTCGTTTATTGTTGATGTATTTTTTTTTTCCCTGTATGCTTTGAATGTCTGTGGCTAAACACAATCTCTCCACTGTTAAAGCTGTTCCGTGTGTCTTTTACAGAGATTACGCCGATTATCAACCAAATACAGAACAGAGAAGATCTACCCCACTAATGTAGGAGAGCAGGAGGAGAACGTGAAGAAGAACCGATACAAAGACATTCTGCCGTGTGAGTAAACCACCACTGACAGATGAACACGTGTCCGTTATGAATGAAGAGCCTGAGGCTGTCTGAGATCACATGATTGACGTTTGTTCATGATGTTAATAGAGATGATGAGGAAGGGTTGTTGACCAATGGAATCTGATCTGGTGTTTCTGGTGTGTGTGTGTGTGTGTGTATCTGCTGACACAATGTCTTTCTCTCGCACGTCAGTCGACCACAGTCGTGTAAAGGTGACGTTAAAAACATCCAACCAGGACACAGATTACATCAATGCAAACTTCATCAAGGTACTGAAGACTTTCTGCCTCTGTAGATCCCTTCAGCGTGTGTGTGTGTGTGTGTGTGTGTGTGTGAAAGAAACGCATATGTCAGCCCAATTGTAGTTACACTCCGCTCAGAAGAACTGAAGTGTTTCTTATATTTGCTTCTGACGTGACACACACAAGCATCAACTAGAGCAGGTTCCTCAGATCCGGTCCTGGAGGGCCGCTGTGATTCTCTCGTGATCCTGAAGATCAGCTCACGTGTGTTAGATCAGGGTTGGAGCTGACCT
>CM077182.1:22500-47500 GCA_039654105.1 Coreius guichenoti | reverse complement strand
GTCCGCAGGCAAGACCCACGAACTGAAACTGAGACTCACAGAACGTGTTTTTGTTGATTCATTTGAATAACTTTGAGAACATGTTTGATGTAATCCGCTGTTTCCCATGGGATCAGAGGTGACACTCATGTTTCCTTCTCTCTCAGTAATCAGGTGGAGGGCGACGTGAAGGAGGAGATTCTACAGCCCCCGGAGCCGCACCCCGTCCCGCCCATCCTCACGCCGTCTCCGCCCTCGGCCTTCCCTACGGTCACAAACGTGCGGCAGGACAACGACCGATACCATCCCAAACCCATCCTGCACGTGCTGGAGTCGGATCAGAACCCCGACCTCAACGAGAACTACAACAACAAGCCCGTGCAGGACGTCCCAGCGCCGCCCGCCCTGAGCACCCAGCCGCCCTCGCCGTCTCCCGCCGAGGACCGGCGCCTGGAGCGGAAGCTGAGCATCGAGATCAAGAAGGTTCCGCTGCAGGAAGGGCCGCGCAGCTTCGAGGGGAACAGCGTTCTGCAGCGCTCGCACGCATTCAAGCGCTCCAACACCAGCAGCAGCTCCATGTCCGAGGAGTCGGACGACCCGCCGCGGCCCAACCACCTGCCGCTGAGGGGCGAGAAGGGTCACGCCGCCTGGTCCCGGTCCAGTCCCGACAGAGCGGCCTCTCCGGCGGAGCGATCGCCCAGTCCCGCCGTGCCGCTCAGGGCTGCGCTGAGCTTCACCAACCCGCTGCATTCGGACTTCGCTGATGGGATCTCCACGGTTACCGGTGCGGTTCCGGCGGCGCAGCAGAGCGACCGCGTCCCGCGCAGGGTCACGCCGATGTCCATCGCTGGCCAGAGTCTCCACACACACACCGCATCAGGTATGTTCCTACATCTCCTCACGCGCCGCTCATCCGTCTGCTTTCTTTCCTAGTTCTCACTTCCTTCCAGTCATGTGACTCTCATTTGATCAGGTCAGTGTTTTAGTAACGTCGCATGGGCGTGATGAGTGTAGAAACGTCACTGTAGCAGGAGTGTGTGTCGATTTCACAGACTGAATGAGACCCAGTCTGATGGTCGGTCTTCAGGAGGTGGACGCGTGTGTAATCCATGTTCCTCTCAAAACAGAAGCACCTTTCCCCTCTTTGTTGGCTTGTGTGTGTGTGTGTGTGTGTGTGTGTGTGTGCAGAGATGCTCCTGGGATCTTCAGGTCACCTGATCAAATGCAGCTTATTCTCTGTGCTGGTGCTGCCTGTGTAGGGCACTCGGTAGGGATGTGGGGCTGGAGGCATGATGGTAGTGTGTACTTGGCTCACATGGGTTGACCGGGGCTTGTGTCAGGGGTTGGTGCTGCGTTCAGCTGGGTAAACGCTCGGGATGGTCTGAACGTGTGTCTGTGTGTGTGTGTGTGAGAGAGAGAGAGCTCTGTGTGTGTTTGTGTGTGAGAGAGAGCTCTGTGTGTGTGTGTGTGTGTGTGTGTGAGAGAGAGAGAGAGCTCTGTGTGTGTGTGTGTGTGTGTGTGTGTGTGTGTGTGTGTGTGTGTGTGTGTGAGAGAGAGAGCTCTGTGTGTGTGTGTGTGTGTGTGTGTGTGTGTGGGTGTGAGAGAGAGAGAGCTCTGTGTGTGTGTGTGTGTGGGTGTGAGAGAGAGAGAGCTCTGTGTGTGTGTGTGTGTGTGTGTGTGAGAGAGAGAGCTCTGTGTGTGTGTGTGTGTGAGAGAGAGCTCTGTGTGTGTGTGTGTGTGTGTGAGAGAGAGCTCTGTGTGTGTGTGTGTGTGTGTGAGAGAGAGAGCTGTGTGTGTGTGAGAGAGAGAGAGCTCTGTGTGTGTGTGTGTGTGTGAGAGAGAGAGAGCTGTGTGTGTGTGTGTGTGAGAGAGAGCTGTGTGTGTGTGTGTGTGTGTGAGAGAGAGAGAGAGAGCTCTGTGTGTGAGAGAGAGAGAGAGAGAGAGCTGTGTGTGTGTGTGTGAGAGAGAGAGCTGTGTGTGTGTGTGTGTGTGTGTGTGTGTGTGAGAGGGAGCTCTGTGTGTGTGAGAGAGAGCTCTGTGTGTGTGTGAGAGAGAGAGAGCTGTGTGTGTGTGTGTGTGTGTGTGTGTGTGTGAGTGAGAGGGAGCTCTGTGTGTGTGTGTGTGTGAGAGGGAGCTCTGTGTGTGTGTGTGTGTGAGAGAGAGCTCTGTGTGTGTGTGTGTGTGAGAGAGAGAGCTCTGTGTGTGTGAGAGCGAGCGAGAGCTGTGTGTGTGAGAGCGAGCGAGAGCTGTGTGTGTGTGTGTGTGTGTGTGTGTGTGTGTGTGTGTGTGAGAGCTGTGGTTGGTAACGGTGCTCTTCTCGCCTCAGACTGTGACGGCAGTGACGGTTCTCCTCCTCCTCTTCCTGAGAGAACGGCAGAGTCCTTCCTAATGGCCACAGGTGCGTGTCTCTCTCCAGCCACACGAGGGCAGCAGAGGCTCTGAGACAGACGCGTCACTTCCTGCTTCAGCCGTGAAGAGGGATCCTGTGACGCTGCTCACACGATTCAGACACTGAAGATTTACTTCTGTCAGTTCATTACGCGTTAGTTTTGTCCGGTGGCTCGAGGTGAACATCAGTGTAATCACACACACACACACACACACAGATTGAATCTGGGCCCTCCGTTACGCCCCACACCAACTGACATGATCATTATAGAATATGAAAGATAACAGCTGTTTTTAAGGAAAAATGTGCACACAAATGCTTGTTTCCCAGCGTTCCCAGTTGTGTGTGTGTGTGTGTGTGTTCATGGGTGAATCTCAGCAGCTGGTGTGTGATTGTGTGTTGAGTTTAAAGCGAGTTGATCACTGATGGTCATTAAGGTTCAGCAACAGCGCCACCCATCCGTCAGAGATCATCGTTATAATGGTGTCTGTCTGACCTTTAACCTCTCGGTGTGTTTCTTCAGACGCCGCAGACGTGCCGCTCCCGCCGGACGCATCAGAGCCGCAGGTGAGCCGCACGTCACTCTTTCTGCCGAACCGCCAGAGAACGAGACTAACCGTCTGCTCTTTCCTTCACAGGGACACACACACACTCCTGCTAGTCCTCCAAACACCGGTACGTCACACTATTACCCATGATTATTGTGTTTTTCCTCAGTTTTGGCCAATGAATCACATCATGAGTGTAGGCGGAGCGAGGCGATTATGTAACCCTAACTTCCTGCAATACTCTTTCCGGCTGCTCGTAGAGTCAGTCCCTCCGCCAGCGTTCACTGCAGCCCTGATGATATCCATGCTAACGCATGCGACTCTCCAGCTGAACGCTAGGCTGATGAGGACAGAGATGTGTGTTTGTTCGGCTGTGTGGTCGTGACGTCAGCTTTGCTTTTCTTTTTCTAGATGCCGAGCAGAAGGCGGCGAAGGCTCCGGATTCACTCGGGATCGTCCCGAAGGAGAAGAGGACGGAGACTGAGATCGGTGAGTGACGGAGCAGCAGAAGCTTCTCGTGTGCGATTGGCCAGTTCTCTCAAGCGTCTTTTGTGTCCGTTAGGATTCGGCAGCCGCTGCTCTCATCCCAAAGGCCCGCGGGAGCCTCCGTCGGAGTGGACGTGACTCGCCATGCTCAAACTTCTCTACGAGTGCCACTGTAGATGGACGTCAAAGACTCTGCGCCCTCCTCTCTGACTTACACAATCAGAAAGCTACCAAGATAATCTCCCATGATGCACCTGAGCGGTCCTGCTGTAGTGCTGCCATGGATTCACTGCTGGTGCTAACCCGTCTCGCTGGGACCAGAAGCCTGCCTTACTCCTCCTGTCGACTGGACCGGATCGTTTGTAACTCGATGCGTGTTCTGCGGTTTTAGTGGCGAATGTGAGCGAGCCGGAGCCGCCGCCTCATGAACGCTGTGTGTGTGTGTGTGTGTGTGTGTGTGTGTGTACAGCGCAAGCAGTAAATAATGATGCAAATGTACTATCACTGAATATATTAATGCGATGTAAGACGTCTGTGCATGAATCCCGTCACGTGTACCTCAAACTGTAAGTTATTTGCCCTCCTGTTAGAACAAGCGTTTCCAGGGTTGTGTTTTGTTTTCTCCCGCCGTTCTTTCCGTTTGTTCGGCCGCTTCACCAGACGCCGCAGGCTGGAGATTGTAATAATGCTTTTTGTAAATTGTATTCTAGAGGTTATTTTTGTATATGCAATTTTCTCACTTCACGAACGATACCCTGACAGCTCGCCTGTGCCTTTTTTTACTGTGTGTGTGTGTGTGTGTGTGTGATAGATGCAGAGAGAGAGAGAGAGAATGTGTGCAAGTTGCACAATGTCGCATTTAAACCTCTGGGATTCTACTCGACCTTCCAACACAGACCTGTCAACCAATCAACAGTCAGTAAAGCGTTAGGAGGATTCTGCCTTCTGCTGTTTTCTTCTCAATACAAGCTCTGTGTGTGTGAATGACATGTCTGGTTTATTTCTCAGGTTTCTGCAGTTGATCGCTGATGTTGGATCAGTGAAGAGTTCAGACTCGCTCACTCCGTGGCCTCCTGCTTTCACACACACTCGTAACGCGTGCGTTTGTAAACAAGTGTGTGAATTTGATCCGAAGGTTCTGTTGCTCTTGCTGCTGCAATTTGTCACAATTTTTCCTGATGTGCTGATCATTCAGATTCTAGAACACGGCGAGTCCTGTGAGACACGAGAGCTTGGGTCAGTCGGTCTCTCTCTGTGAATGACTGACGCTCCATCAACCGGGGTCAACCTCACGGTCACATGACGAGAGCAGGCGGCGGTCAGAGGCACGAGTGGACGGAGCGTCGAGTCGGAGAACACACCCATCATGCTCTGTGTCAGCACTGCTGCGTTCACATGAAGTGTGCGTCCAGTATATCTACAGTTCATCTCAGACAGGATCTTTATTTTACATGAGAACAAAATGTTTTGGTTGTTCTTAGTGAACGAGTTTTGATCAGCAAGTCATTTCCCATCATGCTTTTAGCTTGTGTAATACATTTATAAATGTATTAATCATGGAAACTTCTTTATCCATAACAGTAAATGAGCATAAAAAACTACTATTATGCATTTTAAAATAGTAATGTCACGAACGTAATACATTAAAGTTAGTCAATAATTTTATCCCTTAAAACTCATCTTTGATCACCAAAATAACATTTAAATGTTTTTCCTGTGAACAAAAAAAAATGTCTTCATGCCTTAAAGTAGCTTGAATGTAACTTCACACCCTTGCTTCATTTAGAAGTATTTATATGTATACACGGAGCCATTAATGTGCGAATTATCCCCGCCTCACACCAGCTCAGATCCACTTGGTCAACTTTTACTTCAACAGAACAGAAGCTGCACAATGGTATTGCTGTTTACAACGACGGACACATAACGATAATTAATATAATTAGCTCTTCCCTTGACAACGTTACCAAACAGCTAATAATGTGTTGCTAATGTTACACAAACCATGTTCCCGTTCGCCGTCTCAGTCTGGGCACAAAAAGTGTCTATGGGTTTTGCCTGATCTCTGATCAGTTTTATACATTTGTAGATGTTTTAATGAGACGTTAGTAAAATTAAAAGGAATAATAGTAATCAATAGTCTCGTATTGGCCTGTTTAGCTGAGCCATCCATGGAACAAACAAAACAAGCCCTGCGTTTTGGATTACACAGACACTGATATTTAATCTTATTAGATGATTAGTTCATTGCATTTGATAGATTTTACTTTCAATAAAACATTTGCAATGGGTTTGTAAAAGGTGTTTTTATGCATGTTTGGCTTGAGTTGGCACTTAGCGCCGCCCTGAGAAATGTCACGTTTGCTTCATATCAGTGTGCTACGCGCTATTTCATCAGATTTCTATGGCGAAGGAATCACTTATGGAAAGGTATGGGAAAGGCCAGCATCGCAGCGTTGAGTTGCATACGTAACCGAGATGTTCACTCAACGTTGCGATAGCCGTCGCTATGGGAACGATATACCATAACGCCTTCGCTCAATCACAGACATAGAGAGGGAGAGAGGAAAACCTGTCTGCTCATTCTTCAGCCACTGTGGCAGGGGTGGCGAACTCCGGTCCTGCAGAGTTCAGCTCCAACCCTGATCAAACTCCGGCCTGTAGCTTCCAGTAACCCTTCAGACCTTGAGCAGCTTGTTCAGGTGTGTTTGATTAGGATTGGAGCAAAACTATGCCGGACTGTGGCTGCGTCCTCTGGAGGTCGCATTTGAAGGCTGCATATGTCATCAAGGATGACTTAAGAAAAGTAACCGTAATAAAACTGACTTATTCCTCGTGATGTGTAAAATACTGTAATTTATTTCTTATTTTGCAATCTAACGATTACTTTTCTTAAATGAGACCGCCTCGATGACGTATGCAGGCTTTAAATGCGACCTCCGGAGGACACAGCCTTTGAAATGAGACGCAGCCTTCGGCTCTCCAGGACCGACGATCGCCACCCCTGCATGGCATTAGTGATTACTGATATGAAGCATACTGCTACTGGCCAATAAAATGGTGTGATGGTATAAGGGCTTCAGACATTCGTCACACCGAAGGTGTTCCCATAGCGACGGCTATGGGAATCAGCTGGTTCTGCCGCCAGTTTCTTCTTATCAGAACAAATTATATACCCGTATATAAAAATATACACTATATTGCCAAAAGTATTGGGCCACCCCAATCACTTCACGGCCACAGGTGTATAAATCAAGCACTAGGCATGCAGACGCTTCTACAAACATTTGTGAAAGAATGGGTCGCTCTCAGGAGCTCAGTGAACTCAAGCGTGGTACCGTGATAGGTTGCCACCTGTGCAATAAGTCCATTCCTGACATTTCCTCACTACTAAATATTCCACGCTCAACTGTTAGTGGGATTATAACAAAGTGGAAGCAATTGGGAACAACAGCAACTCAGCCACGAAGTGATAGACCACCTAAAATCACAGAGCGGGGTCAGCGCATGCTGAGGGTCACAGTGCGCAGAAGTCACCAACTTTCTGCAGAGTCAATAGATACAGACCTCCAAACTTCTGTGGCCTTCAGATGAGCTCAAGAACAGTGTGTAGAGAGCTTCATGGAATGGGTTTCCATGGCCGAGCAGCTCATCCAAGCCTTACATCACCAAGTGCAATGCAAAGCGTGGGATGCAGTGGGGTAAAGCACGCCGCCACTGGACTCTAGAGCAGTGAGACGTGTTCTCTGGAGTGACCAATCACGCTTCTCTGTCTGCCAATCCCATGGACGAGTCTGGGTTTGGCGGTTGCCAGGAGAACGGGACTTGCCCGACTGCATTGTGCCAAGTGTAAAGTTTGGTGGAGGGGGGATTATGGGGTGGGGTTGTTTTTCAGGGGTTGGGCTTGGCCCCTTAGTTCCAGTGAAAGGAACTCTTAATGCTTCAGCATACCAAGACATTTTGGACAATGTCATGCTCCCAACTTTGTGGGAACAGTTTGGGGACGGCCCCTTCCTGTCCCAACATGACTGCGCACCAGTGCACAAAACGTCGGTCCATAAAGACATGGATGAGCGAGTTTGGTGTGGAGGAACTTGACTGGCCTGCACAGAGTCCTGACCTCAACCCGATAGAACACCTTTGGGATGAATTAGAGCGGAGACTGCGAGCCAGGCCTTCTCGTCCAACATCAGTGCCTGACCTCACAAATGCGCTTCTAGAAGAATGGTCAAAAATTCCCATAAACACACTCCTAAACCTTGTGGAAAGCCTTCCCAGAAGAGTTGAAGCTGTTAGAGCTGCAAAGGGTGGGCCAACTCCATATTAAACCCTACGGATTAAGAATGGGATGGCATTAAAGTTCATGTGCATGTAAAGGCAGGCGTCACAAAACTATAGGCAATATAGTGTATTTATAAAACAGTGTACAGAA
This sequence comes from Coreius guichenoti, assembly GCA_039654105.1. Lineage (NCBI taxonomy): Eukaryota > Metazoa > Chordata > Actinopteri > Cypriniformes > Gobionidae > Coreius > Coreius guichenoti. The sequence goes on along the minus strand of CM077182.1, from coordinate 39,666 downwards.
CATGCATTCGTTAGTCAAACTCTATATTCATGAAGAATATTAGCGGTCCTCTATAGTTATTTTATTGACCGTGAAATTAATGATCTTTGGCTTTATCCTGACCATGTCTTTCTGTGTATGTGTATAAAATAATACATACATCAGAATTATCTTTACTTCTAATAGAGTTTTCCATATCCACCCCAAAAAAATGTGTACACAATTAAAAATCGATGGACAATAGATAATTTTTCTGTTGAACAAAATCAGTATATCGATATATATGCTTTTGCTATATTATCTTTTGGTGTAACTGAAAATCCAAATTTATCCAAGAACTGCCGATGCAGTTTCTCCAGAGCGGCTCGGATGTCGATTGTGCCGTTGACCAAACTCACCGACGATAACGATGATGTGCATTTCATGTTTATTCGGCAGGGATGTGATTATATATATATATATATATATAATAAATTTATAATAAATTTGTAAATGGTATTTAAAACCACAAATATCTATAAGTTTAAAATCATGTTTTCATCATGAATGTGTTTGAATGTTAGTATAAAATATAATAGTAAAAAAGACTCATGGATCTTAATCAAATGAATACAATAACTAAGCTGCTGACGTCACCTCTCCTGTGCGCCCGCCTCCGACCTGCTCTCGCTGTCAATCAACGCCAGGCCACGCCCGACACCAGTACGTTCTTCCTGTCAATCAACGCCAAGCCACGCCCCTCCCGTCCCTCTTACACAAACAGCAGCAGCTCGAGAGAGAGTAAATAGAGAAAAGATGGCGGAGTTCATTCAGCTCAACAAACCCACCGAACCGAAACCAGCGTCCCAGAACCGGGAGCACCATCATCATCCTCCACCGGCCAAGAAAATCCGACAAGAGGAGAAAATCTTTAAAGCCAAGAAGATGAACGGAGGCACGGAGCAGCAGAATTACAGCAGCAAACCGAAAAACAAGAAAACCAAAACAGAGAAAGACAGAGACCGAGAGAAAGACAGAGAGAGGGAGAAAGAGAAAGGCAAAGAGAGAGAAAAGGAGAGGAAGAAACACAAACTGGCGGCTGAAAATCACCTCAGTGTGAAGAAGGAAAACGGAGAGCTGAAGTTGTCGCAGAAAGGTATCGACACAGGCGCTGTTTGTGGCTGATAACGGGCCGTTGCTTCGCTAGATGTGATCTGTGCGAGTGTGTTTGTTTGTGTGTGTGTGTGTGTGTGTGCGTGTGTGTGTGTGTGTGTGTGTGCGCGTGTGTGTGTGTTTATGGTGTGTTTATTGTGCCTCTGTGAGCGCGTGTGTGTTTATTTGTGTGTCGAAAACATCCGACAGCGCGCGCTAGTTAGCTTAGCATCGGCGCGCGACCCGAACGGTGACGGAGCGCGTGCAGCTGCAATGTGACCCGCCGCAGAACGAGCACATTAAACCGGGATCGCGTGATAATATCTGCCGTTACTGCGGAGAGAACCACTCCGACAAACCGAACATAATCATAAACATGTTTATATTCAAATATCAGCGCAATCTATAGAACCGTGCGATAATTACCTGAAGTAATAAACAGTCTCATTCCTGAAAATTAAAAAAAAACAAAAAAAAACAAATAAATAATAAAAAAAAAAAAAAAAAAAAAATATATATATATATATATATATATATATATATATATATATATATATATATATATATATATATATATAATGAGCGTTATCGATCATCATGATTCTAATATCTGCTGTATTATTGCTGAAGCGTTATCACCTCAGACGCGTTATTACCGATGTGTTCAGTCTGGGAATCATTTATTCACAGCAGAAGTTGCACTGAAACTGTGTTTGTGACAGAGATGTTCTGTTAATAAATGTGATTTTCTCCGTGTTGCACTTCACATGCCATGTGTTCTGTGCTGTCACACACATGAGCAACACTAATCAATCTGTGTGATCCGTCTTTCAGCACTAATAATAATAATAATAATAATATCAGTCTTTCATGACACGCTTCTGTCTGTCTTGGAGTTGATCATCAGTTTCTCACACAAACTCATTAAACTTCAGTGAATGGATTGTAAATCTCCTCCTCAGAAGCAGAAACACACGTTACAGGAACCGTTCACCCAAACATCTTCATTTACTCGCTCCAAACCTGTGACTTTTCATCAGTGGAACACTAAAGAACATATTTTTAGTAAAATTTTGTCCATACGATTAAAGTCAATGAGACACAAGGTTTTGGACACCATTTACTTCCTGTGTTCACAAAAAGATTTGAAACATTCTTCAAAATATCTTTTGTGTTCTGCAGAAGAAAGAGACATGAGGTTAAGAAAAAGATGACAATGAAGAGTTTTCATTCGGTTCACTATTTGTGTAGTTTGTCTCTATGGTAACATTAATTTACCCTGGAGATTGTGATCTGGTTATAACTGACCAGAAACATCAAAAGAAATTATCTCATGCATAAAGAAAATGAAGCTGCTTTTAGGGCCTTATTTTTATGACAGTTTATCCAGGTATCTGAAAATAGAGTAGAGAAGACTGACAATCCGTTGAGGAATCGTGTGTTAGACGCTCATTAAAGATCTAAGGGACATTCATGAACTTTAACCTCTGTGTACACGCGTGACCCTCGGGAACGAGAGAAACCCGTTTGGGCTTCTTCTAACCGTCTGATGTGTTTCTTTTGTCCTACAGAACACACCATCAAAGAGAAACAGAGAGACAGAGACCGCGAGAAGAAGAGAGAGCGAGAGAAGGACAGAGAAAAAGAGCAGGAGAAAGAGATGAAGGAGAAAAGAAAACATAAGCTGATGACGGACGTGAAACGAGAGAATGGTGAGGTGAAGATCCTGCAGAAAGGTGAGCGATTTGTCATTCGTAATTCACAGACGACATAAACACTCGCAGCTCTGAGCGTCTGTGACCTTTGACCTGGGCTGCAGGCCCTGCGAGTGCCGTGAGACGCTAGTGCCAGGTTCACCTAATGTCCAAACATTGCTATTACCATGTAATACTAATATAAAAATGGGGTTCCTAAAAACAAAACGAGCTTTTATTCTGTTCCGTTTGATCCCTGAGGTCAGAGACACAAGACCCTTTTCTGTCGGCAGCAGTTGTGCTTGCTTTGATGCCTGGATGGTCATATCAGATGTTTTCACACGAGACGTTTTGGCTAAAATGGTGCAGGCGTTGCTGTGAGCTGGTGTGATTGGAGCTTGGGCTTCGATCGAGCGTTAGATTAGCGATGTGACGCCGTCATACAATGTATGAAAAGACCTCCTGTGCTTTATTGCTTATTTAAGAAATGGTATTCTAAAACATTCAAGTGTCACAAAAATATTATTTTCAAATGTGCACAAATGTGACTAAAAGGTGTGACGATAATTTGAAATCAGACTCAGTGAATCGTTCAGAGTTCATAAACGACTCACTGAACGACTCACTGAACCACGAGTCATTTTGTGGTCGTGTCTGATTGGAAATAAAGCGTGAAATGTGTGATGTGACACATTCAGTCTCTTTACTGAACTTGTTTTTATGACGGTGTGTAAAGGTGCATAATGCATATTCACAACTGAGGTTTGTTATTGTAACCATAATCCTGATTTTAGTGGGGTTTTTTTCAAGCAGTCAGAAATATTCTTTCAAAACAGACTGATATACAGTATAGGATATATATATGGCACTAATGCAGTCAAGATTAAAAGATTAAAGCTGGAACTAATTTACACTAAACTAGAAAAGTACTCTTGTTCTTGTACTCTTATATAACTTGAGCTTCATTACAGCACACAGCGATGACTGTTGTTAAAAGCTCAAGTAAGAAGATATATAAACTGAATGGTTTAATTTTATTATTTGCTGGAATCATGACATTGAAGTTAGGCTAATAGTTGGTCATATGGAGGAGGTGGACGGAGAGCGCAGCATCAGGAGCTCATTGGCTGCAGTGTGCCGCTTGTTCTTGTGTTTTATCCCATCAGCGCTTTCATTAGTCAGCTGACCTCTCACCTGTGCTTGCTTAAACCCTAGAGATCGAGCGATATTGATTTCTTATAACCAATGCCGATTATTTGCATGTTTATGTGCTGAGAACCAATATTTATTTATTGGTTTATTTCTGTCATTAACAGCAACAGTCCCTTTTTAAAAACTGTAATTTCTGCAATTTCACTCCCTGCTTGCATCCGAAACGAAACACACTTCTACATCAATGAAGAGTGCAAAAAATAAAAAGTATAGTGCGCTGTCACGAAAGTGTCTTTTTTAAATAAAATCTTTGATCAGGTAAACAAACATGTAACAAATATAGCATGTAAAAATAATTCAAATACAATAAAAGCATAAAACATTTTAAACCGCCTGAATAAAAAACAACTGCTTTAGTATAGCTTAATAATCCCAGTTGCTTCTTTTTATTTATAACAACAGCATTAATATTACCATCAGGCAAAATACACTTACAAAGTCTAATGTTTTCAGACGGAGAACATGAATAAATGAAAACTCCCCATAAATATAAGCATTGGTTTTAAACTACACTTCTAAAAGGGTTGTGTGTTGTTTAAGAGAACAGAACATGCTGGAATACGCTAACATTGTCAGAAACAAATCAGCGAACACATTTTTTTTTCTTCCCCTTATTCATCTTATACATCATCACAATGACGAGTCCATCTCATCTGGCGTGTTATCAGAATTATGAATTATGGCTGGCTCATATACCGCAACATAAAAGAGGCAAACAACAAATTCTTTAAACAATAAATCAATTTATTTACAAAAGAAATTTTGTAAATTGAAAACTGATGTTCTATGTTTAAACATTTTTTTGTATTTTATTTGTTCCAATGATAGACATTTGAATTTTCCATCATGTTGTAATAAATTTTATTTTTTTTTTAAAGTTGGTAAGTTTCAGTTACTGTTTCTGTGCTGTTAATAGGGCCGTTTAATCATTAAGATCATTGAGAAACGCAGATCTCAGTTTGTTTGACATAATGAACGTATGACATGCAGTTGAGCCAAACTAAATTATGTAAATTCTATGAATCCCCATTACAATATAAATGGAAATAATCAGCAGTTCAGTTTTTTTGTCCCAGTCGTGCAGTGCTAGGGTGTGTTCATGTGTCGTTGGCGGAGACTCGTTCGTTCTGTTGGCCTGGCGTCAGCTGTGTGTTCTGGTTCTGATGGCTTGGGTCCATGTTTGTTCAGGAGTAACACAATCACTGTTCCAGGATGTTCAAAACCAGCCTGAATCAGGGAGACGCTCGCAGGCGCAGCGCTTTATTCTCCGGGTTGGGATTGGAATGGGCCTTTAGAGTCATTCTGTACTCGAGTAGTGAGTTTCAGTGTGAAATTGTGGATCTCGGAGGCAAATGTGCCAAAAAAAACAATTTGTGAGTGATTGGAACTTGTGTATTTACTCAAAGTTGCCTAAAGTGTGTCCCCTTCACTACAGAAACCTCATGTCTCACAGACGGTTAACTACTTATTATAAAACATTTCTACCATCAACAAAAATCAACAGGAACAATACTGTACCAGAGCGAACACAACCAGCCTAACTAATATAGATGTCAAGCATTATTAAAGACAATTAAACACTCAGTAATTAAAAAAGAACAAATAAACAAATGATCAATTGCACAAATAAATACAATTGAACAAAGATTGATACGATTGAAATAAACATTTTCAGGTATTCAGGTACAGAAACTGTAATCAAATGTAAAATAACACTGCGCTTTATTAATAAAATATAAGCTATACATTACAAATAGTTATCAAATGGTTTAAAATCACATTAAAATGCGCACACAGGAACCGATAAGCGGAATCGAAACGCACGTTTCTTATCGAATCAGCGGTTCTGGGAGTTTTGGATCCAGTTCCTGATACCATCCCTGCGTTTCACTGACCGTGACATTTGATGCATCTCTGTCTGCTCCTGTCCTCATTAGCTCTGATATTTGTTGGGGGCAAAATCATTTTTTCTGTGGTGTTTGTGAAGTTAATGCCCTTTCTCCTGTGCTGTAGGTGACAAAGAGAAGCCGAAGATAAACTCCGCTGAGGACTTGCTGATGAAAAAGGTCAAGAAGAAAAAGAAAAAGAAACATAAAGAAGGTGAAAAGCGAAAGCGCCCCAAGATGTACAGCAAGTCTAGCCAGACGGTTTGTTCTGATCTTCCTAAATCTGGGGTGGAATTCAAGCCTCCGCCGCCGCCTCCCGTCCAGCAGGGCGGCTCCGTGAGCTCGGGCCTGAAGCAGGAGAACAGCTGCACACAGAGCCTGAGCGCCACAGACGGCGACGCCGCGGCCAAAGCCGCTAAACTGCCCGGCCTGGACCGGCTGGAGTTCGGCTGTCTGGTTCATGTGGAGAACCAGCCCAACGGAGGCGCCCTGGTGCTGCACGCCTACAGCAAGGAGCTCTCTGTCCTGTCTCCCGTGGAGATGCAGAGGTTTGCGCAGGAGTTTGTGACCTTATCATTTTGCGAGGACCAGGACGGGGCCGCCAACTACGTCATGGGCGTGATTCACGGGGCCGCCTCCTACCTCCCAGACTTCCTAGAGTACTTCTCCACTAAGTTCCCCAACTCGCCCGTCAAAATGGAAATCCTGGGGAAGAAGGACATCGAGACGACTACTATGGCAAACTTTCATGCTCAGGTTAGTAGATAGACGTGACCGGTTGTGTGTTTGTAGATCAAACCTCATTCCTCTGCACTGAGAGCAAACCTCATGGATAAATGCTACATACACACAAAATGGGTGACAAAAAGTGCATATGCCATTTCCCATGCACACATTATTAATAAAACATCATACTGTTGGTATTTAAATATGCACTCAGCACAGGGTCAGGTTTCTGTCTGGATCAGGACACACGCTCTAGGTTTTATACACGGATGATCGTGATGTGGCTATGCCATGCAGTGATGATAAATCACGATTCTTTCTTTAATGATTCTGAATCGATTCTGGTTGGAGTCTAATGTTTAATCGCAGCTACACGTTGCAATAGCACTTATATAGACAGCCATGTCAAGCTTGCTGCCAATCACACCCAAAAAAAGCTTGTATGATTGAGAAAACACAGTCAGAATAGACGTGTGTGTTAGTGTTAATGCGGCCTGTTAGATCAGCCGCTGTTTATGTTGTCATCAGTAATGATCAAATAACAGTGAGGATGAGAAAATCACTCACTGCCTTGTGTGGGAAACTCCACGTCTGAGGCGTCGCTCTGCTAACCCTAACCCTAACCCACACTAACCCTAGCCCTAACCCTAACCCACACTAACCCTAACCCACACTAACCCTAACCCTAACCCACCCTAACCCTAACCCACCCTAACCCTAACCCACACTAACCCTAACCCTAACCCTAGCCCTAACCCACACTAACCCTAACCCACACTAACCCTAACCCTAACCCACCCTAACCCTAACCCTAGCCCTAACCCACACTAACCCACCCTAACCCTAGCCCTAACCCACACTAACCCTAACCCTAACCCACACTAACCCTAACCCACCCTAACCCTAACCCTAGCCCTAACCCACACTAACCCTAACCCACACTAACCCTAACCCACACTAACACTAACCCTAACACTAACCCTAACCCTAACACTAACCCTAACCCTAACCCACACTAACCCTAGCCCTAACCCTAACACTAACCCTAACCCTAACCCTAGCTCGAGGGTGTCTCTACTGGACGCCTCACTGCCATTTGTCCTGTTGTCCTGTCCTGGGTGGCGATATATCGGTAGACACGATTAACCGGTATAAAGATTAGAGAGATTTTGGACTATGGGACCAATTTACTTAGTTTAAAATGGTAACACATTACAATAAGGTTTCATTTTTTCCAAAATATTGTATTCGAATATTTGGGCTCATAAAAAAACGAATATTTGAATATTCGTTTATTCATTTATTTAAATGATGTTATTTTGAGAGAATTTTTTTTTATTTTTTTTAATTCAAGTTTTTTTCATCATTTCTGAACGAATAGGCAGTGTAGTTCACAACACGCTTGCGTCATATCTTAAGGGTTTCTTTCAGTTCAAAACATTAAACAGTGTGTAAACAAAAAATATAGGCCAAAAGAACAAAAGCATTATAAGCTCAAGCAGCGCGAGTGGAAAAAACGCTAATAAAGCAGAACGTACATATACACGAGTCGGAATATGGTTATCGTGTTTATATTGTTTTACATTTTAATGTTGAGAAAAACAACAACATGCTGTGGCTGATACGCGCCGCTGGCAGACGCTGCAGAGACACACAGATAAAGGGCTTTTAGAGAAGTTTCTAACAGCACTTTGTGTTTTCTGTTCTTAAATCCTCAACGAAACTTAAAGAAAAAATGTCTCGACCATTTTGCTATCATAAGTTGTCATCTCGCTCGTGATGCGGTGATGGACGCTGTCTCTCCTCATTCGCCTGGGGTTTGGATGTCATGTGATTTCTCATTGGGGTCGTGATGTTATGATAGCTCATTCATTCATTTGATCAAAAGTAAGCTCATTTTCCAAAGTAATTCCTAACATCGCGAGGCAGACGACCACATTATGTGATCAAATACACTCAACTTAACCCGCTCCACAGCGCCACCCAGTGGATTTAGTTATAACTGCGAGTTTTAGAGGATTTATTATGGATTCACTGCATTTACGGCCAGCAAAGCAACATAGTAAAATTAGAATAGTATTTTTATTTTTCAAATATTAATTACAGATCGACTATTCGTGCACACCCCTAACTTCTACAGGATTTATTAATCTTAGTTCGTTAATCTTTGTAATTTTCAGATCCAAAGTTGTGTCTGTTAACATGAGGTAATGCACTGTGAACTAACATGAACACACACATTTTATTACTAACATTAACAAATGAGACCTCATTGTTAAGTGTTACCAAAAATTCTATTGCCTAACTAAAAATAAAAATAAAATGCTTAAATAATGCAAACAAGTCAATGGACTGCATATAAAGAATCAATGCATGTGCCTCCTCACAGACAATAAGGAAATGATTTTAATCAAACCATATTATTGATGAAATAATGCGAGAACAATAAAACTGCTAGTTATTTAATAACGCTTCGATGTTTTTGAAAAAAAGTTTAATATTACAGTCTTTAACATTAGGCTATTGTTTGAATGAACACCTGTAAACTGAAGCGCTTATAAGGTTAATTAACTCAACGAAACACATCATATATGAGATTATCAGATATTTATACAAAATAAATATATTATTACAACTTATAAATCACGCACAAGTGAACTAAGTGACCTAGTCAGAGGACGCTCTGGAGACTGAACTCAACCAAACCCGTCCTATATGAGGTTAATCAGAGGGTTGGACTCCATGCAGTGCTAATTTTGACAGCAAATTTTGTTTTAGTTTAGTCTCCTAAAATCTAATGAGTTTAGTTCAATTGTAATGCATTAATTGAGCATTTAAGCATCACATAACCGACTGTTACTTGAATAGGACATTTTGACATAATTGTGTGTTTTTGACCGTTTGTTTTTATAAGGCTGTCAGACACTTTTATTAAGTTTATTAATCTTCAGTTTATTAATCTTTAGTTTATTGCTTGTAATGGGTTTTCTTTGCTCTTCTTTAGTGCTTTTTCTTTGGTATTAGTAATGGCTGATTAAATGAAGTTGACTCTAGCAAGTGTGTGTGTTGTGACCTGTGAGCTCTTTGGTCGTCTGTTTCTCACACACACGCTTCATCAGAAACGCTGAGAAAGATGGACGATATCACACAGACTGACCCATGAGGTCTGATGTTTGAGAATCATCTCATTGGAAACCGGCTGGAGAGAGAGAGAGAGAGAGAGAGAGAGACAGAGAGAGAGAGAGACAGAGAGAGAGACAGAGAGAGAGACAGAGAGAGAGACAGAGAGAGAGAGAGACAGAGAGAGAGAGAGACAGAGAGAGAGAGAGACAGAGAGAGAGAGAGACAGAGAGAGAGAGAGACAGAGAGAGAGAGAGACAGAGAGAGAGAGACAGAGAGAGAGAGAGAGACAGAGAGAGAGAGAGAGAGAGACAGACAGACAGAGAGAGAGAGACAGAGAGACACAGAGAGAGAGAGAGAGAGAGAGAGAGAGAGAGAGAGACAGACAGAGAGACACAGAGAGAGACAGAGAGAGAGAGAGAGACACAGAGAGAGAGAGAGAGACAGAGAGACACAGAGAGACACAGAGAGAGAGAGAGAGAGACAGAGAGAGAGAGACAGAGAGAGAGAGAGAGAGAGAGAGAGACAGACAGACAGACAGAGAGAGAGAGACAGAGAGACACAGAGACAGAGAGAGAGAGAGAGACACAGAGAGAGAGAGAGACAGACAGACAGATAGAGAGAGAGAGACAGACAGACAGAGAGACAGACAGACAGAGAGAGAGACAGACAGACAGAGAGAGAGAGAGAGAGACAGATTTCTTAATACATTAAATAAGGGCTTTATCTAGAGCACTCCATAAACGCATGAAAAACGGTTTCTCTTTTAAAACAAAAAGGACAATCAGAGCTAACCTCAGGATTTAAAACAGAAATAAAAGCATTGACAGCTATTGCCCCATGGAGAACCCTCCACTGTATATCCCCTACTCTCGTTGTTAACGGTGGCTTACTCAAAATTCTCCATTCAGGCCTAACATTCTCATCCAGTTTTAAGAAAGATCTCCATGGTGTATCCATTTTGTTATCTAAAATCTTCTTGTTAAAAACCAAAACATAAGCTTTGTACAAGATTTTCCCTGTAACCAAAAATAAATTTAAACACAAAGACTTTCCAGTTTTTAAAAACAGACCTGTACAATCCTCTAGCTTGGGAGACAAAAGTATATCCGGAAAAGGGTCTTTCGCATTAGGAGTCTCTACTCCTGTACAATAGTCCGTTAATCAAATCAAATCAAATCACCTTTATTTATATAGCGCTTTTTACAATGCCAACTGTTTGAAAGCAGCTTCACAGTGGTAACAGGAAAATAATGCAACAGAATTTGATTCGGCTGTACAGCCGCTCTGGTGAAAACAGTGATGTCATCAGCTCATTTCAATTATCATATAGTGTCAATGCGGGCAGATCAGTAATATAGTTGAATATTTAGTGTCCCCAACTGAGCAAGCCAAAAGCCAAAGGCGACGGTGGCAAGGAACCAAAACTCCTTCAGGGCCAGAATGGAGAAAAAAACCTTGGGAGAAACCAGGCTCAGTCGGGGTGCCAGTTCTCCTCTGGCCGACGAACAAATAGTGTATGATTATGATTCTGGCAACATTACAGGTCAGAAGTCATATTAGATCAATAGATATTCGTAGGATTATTCGAAAGATTGGAGTCGTCACGCCGGGGACGGGTTTAATGAGGATGTCGTGTCGATGCGGCATTTACAGGGGGGAGTTTAATTGACACGGTCTCTACAGACACTTCAGGGATATGGTCGTCATGTCCAGGCTAAGGTCCAGCATCTGGTCTGGATACGGCCCGGATCCGGCCGACTGCAGTAAACCTCGGGATAAACAGAGAGACTAACATTAGCGTAGATGCCATTCTTCTTATGATGTAACGAATACATCAGGTGTTATGGGAAGTGTTCCCGGTTCCGGCTGACCTAGTTAATGCAGCCTAAAACAATCATTTAACTGATTTGAATAATAGAAATTGATAATGTTCTATCTGTATGCCATAGTAAAGAGATGTGTTTTTAGTCTAGATTTAAACTGACAGAGTGTGTCTGCTTCCCGAACAATGCTAGGAAGACTGTTCCAGAGTTTAGGTGCTAAATAGGAAAAGGATCGACCGCCTGCAGTTGATTTTGATATTCTAGGTATTATCAACTGGCCAGAGTTTTGAGACCGCAATAGACGTGATGGAGTATAATGCGTTAAGAGCTCGCTCAAGTACTGGGGAGCTAAACCATTTAGTGCTTTGTAAGTAATCAGCAAGATTTTAAAATGTATACGATGTTTAATAGGGAGCCAATGCAGTGTTGCCAGAACCGGCTAATATGGTCATACTTCCTGGTTCTAGTAAGAACTCGAGCTGCTGCGTTTTGGACCAGCTGCAGTTTATTTATTAAGCGAGCAGGGCAACCACCCAGTAGAGCATTATAATAATCTAGCCTTGAGGTCATGAACGCATGAACTAACTGTTCAGCATTTTGCATTGAAAGCATGTGCCGTAATTTACATATATTTTTAAGATGGTAGAATGCAGTTTTACAGATGCTAGAAACGTGGCTTTCAAATGAGAGATTGGTATCAAAGAGCACACCCAGGTTCCTAACTGACGACGAGGACTTGACAGAGCAGCCATCGAGTGTTAGACAGTATTCTAGGTTACTACATGTGGAGGTTTTTTGTCCAATGATTAAAAATTCATTTTTTTCTGAATTAAGTTGCAGGAAATTACTAGTCATCCAATTTTTTATATCAGCTATGCATTCCGTTAATCTTGTGAATTGGTAAGTTTCGTCAGGGCGTGAAGAAATATAGAGCTGAGTATCGTCAGCATAACAATGAAAACTAACGCCATGCTTCCTAATAATATCTCCCAGTGGTAGCATGTACAGGGTGAAAAGCAACGGTCCTAGCACTGAGCCCTGCGGTACTCCATACTGAACTTGTGTTCGGTGTGACATCTCTTCATTTACTGCTACAAACTGATAACGGTCAGATAAGTATGATTTAAACCATGCCAATGAAATTCCACTAATGCCAACATAATTTTCGAGTCTATTCAAAAGAATGTTGTGGTCGATAGTATCGAATGCAGCGCTAAGATCGAGTAACACTAACAGAGAGATACAACCACGATCGGATGATAAGAGTAAATCATTTGTTACTCTGATGAGAGCAGTCTCAGTACTATGATACGGTCTAAATCCTGAGAGTTGAATTATGTTCAACTCTATCATTCCTTCTCTTGATCCAGAGAAAGCAAAGCACAGTCTAAATTAAACAATTTGGAGACCTCTAGAATATCCCGCACTAAAGAAATATTATCAAAAATAGACCTACCAGGTATGCAATAGCTCTGGTCCGGATGAATAACTTCATTACTTCTGCCATCCTAATTGCCAAAGTTTTCGAGAGCAGTTTGTAATCTGTACAAAGCAGTGACATAGGGCGCCAGTTCTTAATATCCGTCAGATCTCCTTTTTTCGGGAGGAGTGTAAGAACTGCTCAACGGCAGCCGCCCTCCAGCCAAGCTTTCATTGAGCACCGCGAGCAAATCTTCCCCCAATACTGTCCAGAAAGACTTATAAAAGTCAACTGGGAGACCATCGATGCCGGGAGCCTTCCCGGACTCCATGCCCTGAAGGGCCTTGTTCAACTCTTCTCTGCTGAGTTCTGTGTTGGCATCCTCAGACACCTGTGCCAAGCTTTCAAAAAAGACGAGGTTTCTCCACTAGTCCCTCCCAATTCTGTTTCATATATTCTTCAGATCCCAAAAACACTCCTAAATATTTGAAACCTTCTCTTCCCCATTGCAACCCTCCAGGAAGGATGGGACCATTATTGTCACGCCCACACCATACAGCCACACTTTTGCCCCAGTTGACTTTAGCAGAGGATACTTTATCATAAGTTTCTAAACACTTTTTTAAAACATAAACATCTTGATTTCCTCTAATTAAAACTGTAAGATCATCTGCATATCACATTTTAATAGACTGTGAAAGATCCATGTCTGTAATCCCATTAATTATCTTCTTAATGTACATAATAAAGGTTTTAGAGCTATACTATAAAGCTGCCCTGAAAGAGGGCAACCCTGTCTGATACCCCTCTGAACCTTTATGGGAACACTGAGACCGCCACCTATTTTAATCAAGCAAGTTGCCTCATTATAAAGCAATTTTATACATGAAATTAAATTATCTCCAAAACCAAAAGCCTTAAGAGTCTCAAAAAGAAAAGTGTGATCTACTCGATCAAAGGCCTTCTCTTGGTCCATTGACAAAAACCCAACATCAACATTGTTATAAAAAGCATAGTCATAAAGATCCCTCATCAGATGTAAATTATCTTCAACAGATTTGCCCTTTACACAATATGATTGATCTTTATGAATAATTTCATGCAATACATCATTTAATCTTTTGGCAAGACACTTAAACCGGGGACACACCTAACGACTGTTAGGCCGATTATGAATGGAATTTGGTTGTTAGGGCTGATCATGCTCTAACGCGCCGCATCAGGGACAGTTGCGTTCAGTCTGTGTTTACAGTCGGTGTGAAAAATCATGCAGTGTGCTGTATCTAAAGATTCTGGGGTTAGGATTTAAGAACCAGCTGTTGCCAGCCGTCCTCACAAAGATTTTATTAAACATGTTTAATATTTGCGTCTGGCGCCGGCGATTATGCTGAGGAGCGTTCCCTGTCAAACATCATTCTTGTAATTTTATCAAACACAATCTCTTTGATGTTTCTTTTGTATTAATTCATAAGCTAACATTGCAAGTTAATTGTTTTAGGCTATTCATTTTGTGTTGCAGACGGAAAAAAGTGAAAATGAATTCTGTAAAAATTCAGAATAGGCAGTGATTTCTCTTAAAAATAGAAATAAAGGGCGTTTTTACACTGGCAGTTGAGTTCAGAACGGGACACGGTTCGCATGAAAGCTGGGAGCGCACCGGTGTACCGAACCTGAGACTGCCTGGAGGAGGTGCTGTGAGTTCGGCTGCACTCGAACTGTGCCGCGATTCACGTGAACCGTGTGAGAAACACGGGCTCGGGTGCGCTCTTGTTCAGAAAAGTGACCTGCGCATTCGTTTTAGCTGATTATAATGTATTTAGTTCAATAAAACACATGTAAGGGATGATAGTGTTGATGATTTACCTTGAATACGAGCGAGAGCGAGCCTGCAGTGCGAGTGCGATCAGGGCAACAGATGAATGGCAATCCACTGCATGCAGCAGAAAGCCGCCTTCATCCGACACACATAACCCAAGTGTCATTTACTCAGTTGCGCATAATAGCACCAAATTCATAATAATAAAAAACAATATATTGACCCGCGTTCTGTCTTCTATCATGCGCTGTGCATGTTTGTGATTATGTAAGATGTTCAGGGTTCAATAGAATCAGGTTGACCGACGCTGCGGGGGAAACCGGGAACTATCGCGCTCGGACTCGAGTCGGACCGCAGCAAACGTGCCCAGTGTAAAAACGCCCTTTTCTGTCTGAAAGTCTAATATAGCCTAAGTTAAACAGGAAAAAATGGTAGCTTATGTAGGCTATATAACGGCACTTGTTTCAGAATAGTAATGTTAATCATTGATAACCTAATGTTAATTTAAAAAGTATAACGAGTAAAAAAAAAAAAAATCACAAACATGACATTTGTAAATAAAATAATTTTTATGTACATACACTAATAATATCTAATATATCTGAGGAAATATGATGAGGAAATACAGTTCTTTGAATATTTCTGCAGCTCTTCTGTCAAATGAAGTCATGCTTTGTCAATCCCGTTAAATGGGTTTGGGAGCGTTGTACACTTACTGTAGACTGATAAAATTAAAATTAAAATATAAAAATAACATTTTGAATGACTTCTGTTTCAGAATAAATAAAGCAGTATTTAATTTTGTTATAACCGATAACTCTGGAAACAGAACGAAAAAATAATGAATAATGATATGTGTCTGCTCAGACTATAACAGCAAAAAGAAAACCTGAAGGAGAAAAACAGGGCTTTGATTTTATGTTTAATGTTTAAAAAAAAAACACCAGTGCTGTTGGCAGGGTTTTTCCATGCCAGGTTATTTTTTTTTTCTGCACAAATTGCACTGCAAATAAGTAGAAGCGGCTGTCTGTGGACATCCATGTTTGTTTCGGTACAAGATCTCGCACAGTCCAGCAGAATGTCACGTGACTCACTATCGTTAAGTGTGTTGTGTAGTGTGGACTGACTCAGTGTAAACGTTTGTGCTCTTCTCCGACTGTCAAAGATTGCTCCAGTCGAAGGGAACAGTCTGTAAGTGTGTTCAGTTCAGTCTTAGAATGTTTCAGCTAGTCGTTAAGTGTGTCCCCGGCTTTAGAGAGAGTTTTGTATTCTGAACATAGTCTCCAATTCTTTAATAACGTCAGATCTCCCTTCTTTGGAAGCAATGTTAAAACAGCACGCTGACAACTTGGTAGACTTCCTTCACAAATACATTTAAACAACTTCAAAAAAATCATGACCAATAATAGTCCAAAAACATTTATAAAATTCAACAGGAAGTCATCAATTCCTGGTGCCCGACTTGATGAGAGTTCCATTACGGCTGAGGTCAGTTCATTAAAAATAAGTTGTGCTTCCAAAAAACTTTTTTTTCCCAATAGATAAGACAGGAAGATCTTGTAAGAGTTCATGTCTGCATTGATCATTTAAAAATCAGTGTAACTCCACTGCAAGTCTACACATCCTCTCTGGGTCTGAAACAAGGTGACCATCTTCATCTTTCAAAAACAACATCTTTTGTCCATGTTTAGTTTTCCATTCCAAATTGAAAAAAAAGACGTAGGAGCGTCTATATCTCTTTTTGTTAAAAAACGACTCCTTGTAAGTTGTCCTTTGACTTTTTCATTTTCTTTTCAGTCCACATATCCTTCAAATTAGGAGCAGCATTCACAGTCATATTCCCTTCAATAAGCTCAAGTTCTTGCTCCTAACTCTCCAAAATTTTTCTCTAAACCAAGGAAGAATGAGAAGAATATTGTTGGCAATACTCCTTTATAAACACCTTCCCAATCTCCCACCACTGAATAATATTGTCATATCTTCCTTTGTCATTTTTCCAAACTTGCCAAAAATTCTTAAAACACAATTTGTCTTCCAGCAATTTGACATTAAAATGCCAATAAGAACTCTTACATGTTTTTGTTATGAGAATACATTCTACTGTAATTAATTTGTGATCTGAAACAGAAACAGGAGTAATAGTTGTATTTAAGGTCATATTCCTGACATTATGAGATAAATAAAACCTGTCTAAGCGAGTAGCAGAAAATAAATCATTACTAAAGTGTACTGTTGGACTAAGGGATTTTTTTCCCTCCATCTGACATTTTTTACCACTCTTACAAGACAAGTGGCTGACAATGGATGTGGTTCTTCCCCATTCCTATCAATTGTGAAATCTAAAGTGCAGTTCCAG
>CM077182.1:0-15000 GCA_039654105.1 Coreius guichenoti | reverse complement strand
ACGTGCACCAGCCCATCAATGGACATGGCAACAGTTCAAGAGAGCGAAAATAACAGATGCTTCTGTCGATTGTGGGTTAGTTCAAATATAACACGCTGTAATATTACTTTGGTAATATTAATAGTGGAAATCAAATGCATGAGATGCCAGAACGTTGCTATGGTTACCACTGTGTCAATCATCACAATGTTGCAGGCGAGTCGTGTTCTTTACACACACTGAGTGATAAACTAGGGGTACTTGAACAGAGCTCTGTACGTTCATGTTTCTGAATGTTGTTTTGGATTAAAGTGTTCTGCGTGTGACCGCGTGGGGCTGAAAAACCCCAACATGTCACTGCAATGTCAAAAGTGGACAAGTTTCATATGACTCTAACGAGTGTGTCCTGCTCATTCTCTCTGCAGTGTGTGCAGTGGGTCGATGATGCTAAACTCAATCAGTTGAGGCGAGAGGGAATCCGCTACGCTCGTATCCAGCTCTACGATAACGACATCTACTTTATCCCTCGCAACGTAGTTCACCAGTTCAAGAGCGTCTCGGCCGTGTGCAGCCTCGCCTGGCATGTGCGCTTGAGACAGTATCATCAGGAGCCCGAGGAAGAGGAGGCTCACGAGGAAGGCGATGAGCTGAAGCAGCACATCAAGCAGGAGCTGACTGGCGAGAACATCAAAGCTGCAAACACGGACTTCAGACCCACACGAGAGTCGCCATGCGTAACGCAAATAAAGATTGAGAGGGCGGAGCTACTTGCTGAGAGACCGCCCAAGGCTCCTCCCGGAAGCAACAGCTTGACTCCGCCTCTTGTGTCCTCATCTGACGGACGACCCAAAGTGCACCACGTGTCAGAATGTCCCAGCACTCCCTCACAGCCCATCGCTGCTGCAGCCAACACGTCACGCAACTCCACGGCCAGTCCGTACACACCCAAACCCACACACACACCAGCATCAACCAAACACACACACCCCTCGGCATCCAGATATTTGCATTCTTCCTCTGTCCCCAAACTGGGCCACACACCCTCAACACCTACTAAACCCAGCCATTCTGCCAACACACCCAAACCAACACAAACTACCAACACAACCAAAAACACACAAACTACCAACACAACCAAACCCACACACTCTTCTAACACAACCAAACCCACACACTCTTCTAACACAACCAAACACACACACTCTTCTAACTCAGCCAAACACACACACTCTTCTAACGCAGCCAAACACACACACTCCACACTAATAACCAAACCCGGCCCCAAACTGAGCTCTGGACTGTCAATCAGCTGGACTGCTCCGCCCCTGGCCCCGCCCCCTCTGAGGCCAGACCGCCCCCAGGACTCTCTGCACCCAAAGGCCGTCAGACCACACCCGCATGAACCACACAAAGACTTTTTGTACTGATTTGTACATAACGGTTTTTAAACAGCGCTTCATTTAATCACATTTATTTCTACTGTCGGTTTTACTTTCTTTTTAATCGATCTGACCAGAGCAGAGAAAGAAACGGCGGCACGTCTCTAAGACTTCTGTCAACTTCTGCTGAATTTCTCTCTGTCTCTCTCTCTCTGTCTTTCTCCTGTTACTGGTTGTCAACATGGCAAATGTAGCTCGTAACTCGCTCCTCAGTGCCTGTCCGTAACTGTGAAATATCCAAGCACTTCGGCTCGGCTGCACTGAGAAAATACTTCAGATCCAAACAGGTCCTTGAATAATATATTTTCAGTTGTAGGCTTTAGTCGTATTAGAGCTGACATGAACATATATATTTTTTGTAAGATGACAATTCTTTTAAAGACTCTACAGGCTTTTCCATAGAGCTTATTTATATCGAGGGTTTCTTTGGTTCTGTTTGATTCGTCAGCACTGTAGTGTACATAACGATTTTTCTAAAGGAAATGTGTAGTGTGATTTATACTGAAATAAGAACCTCCTAATAAAAGGTTCAGTTTGTTGGATTGGTGTCGTGTCTGTAAACCTCATCTACTGGCAAACGTTTGGCATGATCTGAAGCTACTGAGGAGAATTGAAATATCACGACACACGACATCGGTCCGACATCCAGACCGTCTTCAGGGATGGGGTTTTGCTGTATTTCTACCGATTTGTTATGTATTATGTTTAATAGCACCCTGTCTGTCACATTGCTAAACTCTGGAATCGACGTCCTAACCCTGTTCTGGACTCACACACACTCTCGTAGTTTAACTCTAGACTCGAGACCTCTCTTTTCAGTTCATTCCTCAGTCGTAGTTATGCTGGTCTGCTGGAACCGCTAACACTTTTCATACTCTATACATTAAGTGAATTAATTTTCCCTCCCTTCTCACGTTTGGGTTCTGGGCCTCGTCGATCCATGTCCCATTCCCAACATTCTGCGCTGCTGAACAAAGTGACCATTGTAAATCAACTGTTATTGACTGCTCTTTCCTGTCTTCCACATTTGACCACACAAAGACTGAACTGCTGCCATCTAACCTGAGCATAATCTGCATCCCCACTTCAGTAAATCACAGACGAGCCTCAAAGGCACTTGTTTGTTCATGTTTCTGTTGACATTGTTTAAATTGTTTAGCCCGAGGAGAACTTGCCACAGTCGCCTCCGGCTGCTGATGCGGGATTAAAGCATTATAAAGTGACGTTCCAGCAGCTTCCTGATTAAACTGCTCACTGTGAAGTATAGACACAACAGTATGGCTTTCTGTAAAGCTGCTTTGAAACGATGTGCATTGTGCAAAGCGCTGTATAAATAAATTCGACTTGACAAAGGCCACATTTCCCACCTGTTAATGAGATGCATGTCTGATCAGATCACAGAAAACAGCTGTCAACGGGCTCTAACCCACGTACAGAGGTCATCAAAAATCATGTAAAACTCATCCGCAGATTGTTGCTATGATGTTTATTGAACATCACAAAATACAGAGTACAGAGACAAGAAGTCAAGTCACCTTTATTTGTTCAGCGCTTTATTTCAAAGCAGCTTTACAGTGGTAACAGGAAAATAATGATTCAATGATGCAAAGAGAGTTCAGTTCTGCTGTAAAGCAGCTCTAAAAAGACAATAGTTTCATTGTTCAGCTGAAGTCAGTTCAGTGTTCATTCATTTCCGTTCGACGGCTGTGTAAAGATCAAGAAGAGACACGAGTTCTCCTTTCTTCCTTTGCTATTCACTGTCGCTTAGCAAAATAGTCATAAATTAACATAAATGTTTGTGAGCACCAGGTAGTACCTCTTTGTAACAGCAGCATGTGATCAAAAGCACTGATCTTATTGGTTGGGCAGTTTGTTTTGCTTTTTTTTGCAGTGTGATTGGGAAAAATATTACACACCTCTCCTTAAAACAATTCTATCACATTGATGGCATGTGAATGTTTGTGTTGGTCTGAACAGATCCATTACCCATTCAAATTAAAATGTTTATCGCACTGAATTTTCCCTTAGATTATTTGTCTTGGTGTGAACAGGCCTCTAACCCAGCTCCTCAGTTGTTTTTAGCATGTTTTCAAGTCATATTTATTTGTATAGCATATGCATTGTTTCAAAGCAGCTTTACAGAACATCATATTGTAACAGAGAGTCATAGTTTAGTGTCTAGAGACAAAATCCTTAAGGGACACAGGCTCAGCTCCGGCTCTACATCGCAAACATGCAATAATCACAGTTAGCTAGCTGTGTTACTGTTAGAACTGTAAGATTAGTTATTAATTGTCTATGAGGTACATCCTGGATTAAAAGATAAGGCACATGTAGATGCAGTGTGTTTGGGAAATGTTGTGGTCAATAACAGTTCATTCCCTGCGCAGTTCATCTGAAGACGTCTCTGAATGACACTGACGGTTATTCGCTCGCCTCAGGCTGCAGTCTGAATCCTCAGGTTAGCAACACATGCTAGGACCGAAGCTGGATGTTCTCGGGATAGCGTCCCAAGGCAGGTAGAATAATATTGGCCCAAGCCACTCAATGTATTTCAAAGTACTGTTATAGAGCTGGAGACGTTTTTTTGCTATTAATAAGACCTTTTAGATCAACAATCTTTTCATTGTTGTCTATGTCAGTGTTGTATTGTTGAACAGGTCTTCCTCCCTGCTCCTGTTCGGCTCGAACCCTAATCAAACACAACTGAACTCGCTAATAAAGGTCTCCAGGCAGTTTTGTTGAAGGCTGGAAATACACTTTGTGGGACAGTGGGTGTCCAGGAGCAGTTCACGTTCCCTGGTCTAAAAATACAACACAATACTGCCACCATGTGAGCCATTAGTATAATGGCACTAACTAACCAAAGGTTGCCAAACACACCTAAACCAGCTAATCGAGGCGTTCAGGATGTGTGTTTGAACTGAAGTCTGCAGGAAGGGTCAGAACTGGACACTGCACACCTGGTTCTCAGGAAAGATATCTGGTCTTAAATCAGATCTTCTGTCTTAGACAGAGAAAGATTAAAAGAAGAAACCCCTAAGCCAGAGCTCTGTCAGCAGCTGTATTAACTCCATTACAGGAGTGTTGATCAGGTCAGAATAATATATAAATGTTATAAATGTACATTCAAGTTTATATTATATTTATTACTTATGCTTCAGAAATAATCTGCTAAGTGTCTTCTTTCAAAAAAGAGCACAATTATAATGGGTTTCCCCTCAGGTGAAGGGTTTGGTAGTTAGTGCCCTACACAGGCGGCTTACTCTGTGTTTACTGCATTCATGAATTACAACCAGTTCAGAGATTTCATCTTCAGGTCAGCAGTCAAAAAGGGGCTCAAAAAGGATTGTCCTTTCACACGTTCATATCATGCTAATTCATTTAACATTTATCAAATGGTTCATGGTGATTTGTTTATTTGCATTTGTTGAATCATGTTTGACTTCTCATATCCCACTCAACTCTCAAATCCCATTGTTGATTCTGGTATCTATCCATTGTTGATTTGTATTTTGTTTTATTCTTTAATGTTTTCCTACTATGTTAAGTGCTATGAGCAGCTTCTTTTTAGGTGCGATACAAAATAAAGTTTTATTATTAATATTATTATTAACTTGTGTTTTTTCTCTATTTTCAAATGTGTTTTTCACATTTAGTCACATGCATAGGCGGTCACATGTCTCTGTCTCTGTGTGTGTTGTGCTTGAGCACGTCTCTGTGTGTGTTGTGCTTCAGCACATGTCTCTGTGTGTGTTGTGCTTGAGCACGTCTCTCTCTCTGTGTGTGTTGTGCTTGAGCACATGTCTCTCTCTCTCTCTGTGTGTGTTGTGCTTGAGCATGTCTCTGTCTCTGTGTGTGTTGTGCTTGAGCACGTCTCTGTCTCTGTGTTGTGCTTGAGCATGTCTCTGTCTCTGTGTGTGTTGTGCTTGAGCACGTCTCTGTCTCTGTGTGTGTTGTGCTTGAGCACATGTCTCTGTGTGTGTTGTGCTTGAGCACGTCTCTGTCTCTGTGTGTTGTGCTTGAGCACATGTCTCTGTGTGTGTTGTGCTTGAGCACGTCTCTGTCTCTGTGTGTGTTGTCCTTGAGCACGTCTCTCTCTCTGTGTGTGTTGTGCTTGAGCACATGTCTCTGTGTGTGTTGTGCTTGAGCACGTCTCTGTCTCTGTGTGTGTTGTGCTTGAGCATGTCTCTGTCTCTGTGTGTGTTGTGCTTGAGCACGTCTGTCTCTGTGTGTTTTGTGCTTGAGCATGTCTCTGTCTCTGTCTCTGTGTGTGTTGTGCTTGAGCACATGTCTCTGTCTCTGTCTCTGTGTGTGTTGTGCTTGAGCACGTCTCTGTCTCTGTGTGTGTTGTGCTTGAGCACATGTCTCTGTCTCTGTGTTGTGCTTGAGCACATGTCTCTGTCTCTGTGTGTGTTGTCCTTGAGCACATGTCTCTGTCTCTGTGTGTGTTGTCCTTGAGCACATGTCTCTGTCTCTGTGTGTGTTGTGCTTGAGCACATGTCTCTGCCTCTGTGTGTTGTGCTTGAGCACATGTCTCTGTCTCTGTGTGTGTTGTGCTTGAGCACATGTCTCTGTCTCTGTGTGTGTTGTCCTTGAGCACATGTCTCTGTCTCTGTGTGTGTTGTCCTTGAGCACATGTCTCTGTCTCTGTGTGTTGTGCTTGAGCACGTCTCTGTCTCTGTGTGTGTTGTGCTTGAGCACATGTCTCTGTCTCTGTGTGTGTTGTCCTTGAGCACGTCTCTGTCTCTGTGTGTGTTGTGCTTGAGCACGTCTCTGTCTCTGTGTGTGTTGTGCTTGAGCACGTCTCTGTCTCTGTGTGTGTTGTGCTTGAGCACATGTCTCTGTGTGTGTTGTGCTTGAGCACATGTCTCTGTGTGTGTTGTGCTTGAGCACATGTCTCTGTGTGTGTTGTGCTTGAGCACGTCTCTGTCTCTGTGTGTGTTGTGCTTGAGCACGTCTCTGTCTCTGTGTCTGTGTGTGTTGTGCTTCAGCACGTCTCTGTCTCTGTGTGTGTTGTGCTTGAGCACGTCTCTGTCTCTGTGTGTGTTGTGCTTGAGCACGTCTCTGTCTGTGTGTGTTGTCCTTGAGCACGTCTCTCTCTGTGTGTGTTGTGCTTGAGCACGTCTCTCTCTCTGTGTGTGTTGTGCTTGAGCACATGTCTCTGTCTCTGTTGTGCTTGAGCATGTGTCTGTCTCTGTGTGTGTTGTGCTTGAGCATGTCTCTGTGTGTGTTGTGCTTGAGCATGTCTCTGTGTGTGTTGTGCTTGAGCACGTCTCTGTCTCTGTGTGTGTTGTGCTTGAGCACATGTCTCTGTCTCTGTGTGTTGTGCTTGAGCACGTCTCTGTCTCTGTGTGTGTTGTGCTTGAGCACATGTCTCTGTCTCTGTGTGTGTTGTGCTTGAGCACGTCTCTGTCACTGATTATGTTGTGCTTGAGCACGTCTCTGTGTGTGTTGTGCTTGAGCACATGTCTCTGTGTGTGTTGTGCTTGAGCACATGTCTCTGTGTGTGTTGTGCTTGAGCACGTCTCTGTCTCTGTGTGTGTTGTGCTTGAGCACGTCTCTGTCTCTGTGTGTGTTGTGCTTGAGCATGTCTCTGTGTGTGTTGTGCTTGAGCACATGTCTCTGTCTCTGTGTGTGTTGTGCTTGAGCACGTCTCTGTCTCTGTGTGTGTTGTCCTTGAGCACGTCTCTCTCTCTGTGTGTGTTGTGCTTGAGCACGTCTCTGTCTCTGTGTGTGTTGTGCTTGAGCACGTCTCTGTCTGTGTGTGTTGTCCTTGAGCACGTCTCTCTCTCTGTGTGTGTTGTGCTTGAGCACATGTCTCTGTCTCTGTTGTGCTTGAGCATGTGTCTGTCTCTGTGTGTGTTGTGCTTGAGCACATGTCTCTGTGTGTGTTGTGCTTGAGCACGTCTCTGTCTCTGTGTGTGTTGTGCTTGAGCACGTCTCTGTCTCTGTGTGTGTTGTGCTTGAGCACATGTCTCTGTGTGTGTTGTGCTTGAGCACATGTCTCTGTGTGTGTTGTGCTTGAGCATGTCTCTGTCTCTGTGTGTGTTGTGCTTGAGCACGTCTCTGTCTCTGTGTGTGTTGTGCTTGAGCACATGTCTCTGTGTGTGTTGTGCTTGAGCACGTCTCTGTCTCTGTGTGTGTTGTGCTTGAGCACGTCTCTCTCTCTGTGTGTGTTGTGCTTGAGCACATGTCTCTGTCTCTGTGTGTGTTGTCCTTGAGCACGTCTCTGTCTCTGTGTGTGTTGTCCTTGAGCACGTCTCTCTCTCTGTGTGTGTTGTGCTTGAGCACGTCTCTGTCTCTGTGTGTGTTGTGCTTGAGCACGTCTCTGTGTGTGTTGTCCTTGAGCACATGTCTCTGTCTCTGTGTGTGTTGTGCTTGAGCACGTCTCTGTCTCTGTGTGTGTTGTGCTTGAGCACGTCTCTGTCTCTGTGTGTGTTGTGCTTGAGCACGTCTCTGTCTCTGTGTGTGTTGTGCTTGAGCACGTCTCTGTCTCTGTGTATGTTGTGCTTGAGCACATGTCTCTGTGTGTGTTGTGCTTGAGCACGTCTCTGTGTGTGTTGTGCTTGAGCACATGTCTCTGTGTGTGTTGTGCTTGAGCACGTCTCTGTCTCTGTGTATGTTGTGCTTGAGCACATGTCTCTGTGTGTGTTGTGCTTGAGCACATGTCTCTGTGTGTGTTGTGCTTGAGCACATGTCTCTGTGTGTGTTGTGCTTGAGCACATGTCTCTGTGTGTGTTGTGCTTGAGCACGTCTCTGTCTCTGTGTGTGTTGTGCTTGAGCACGTCTCTGTCTCTGTGTCTGTGTGTGTTGTGCTTCAGCACGTCTCTGTCTCTGTGTGTGTTGTGCTTCAGCACGTCTCTGTCTCTGTCTCTGTGTGTGTTGTGCTTGAGCACGTCTCTGTCACTGATTGTGTTGTGCTTCAGCACGTCTCTGTCACTGATTGTGTTGTGCTTGAGAACATGTCTCTGTCTCTGTGTGTGGATTTATGTAAGCCCAATCAACAGGTCACAGAGGACCTGAAGACGGTTGTGCACTGTCCATCCGTTCCACTGACCGCTTTGAAACAGTGTGGGATCAGGAAGGATCCCGCCCCAAACTCTCCTTTGCTCTATAATTGCTTTTTTTGGAGATGATTTTATGTAGTTACGTATGTGTTCATTTATTTATTTATTTTTTTCTCTCCATTTGTGTACAACCATATGTGAATACTTGGAGAGACCCATATTCTGGTAGACCAGTGACATCTAGTGTTTAAAAGTATTAAGACCTCCTAATAAGTGTGTAGGTAGGTTCAAGGACGGCGCGGCCCCTGGAGGAGACCCCCAAGGGGTCTGGTAGGCCGTCATATTTTTGTTAATTTCTGTTAAGGTCATAGGTATCTAGCCCCAAGTTTTAATATGACCTGTGTTTAGTTTTTAGGTCTTAAAATCCCCCCTGAACACTGGAAGGTCAAGAGGTCAGCCTGTCTGCCATAGACAGTAAAAAGATGAAAATATAAGAGTAAGGCTACAATGGGTAGGTTTTAGGTATAGAAAGGGGTTAGATGCCCAGGGGTGATGCCCAGGTGGTTGTGGTGGGTAGGGTTAGGTGTAGAGAGGGGTCAGATGTCCAGGGGTGAGATGGGTAGGGTTAGGTGTAGAGAGGGGTTAGGTTAGGGTTAGGGTTAGGTTAGGTTAGGTTAGGGTTAGGGTTAGGGTTAGGGTTAGGTTAGGGTTAGGGTTAGGTTAGGTTAGGGTTAGGGTAGGGTTAGGGTTAGGGTTAGGGTTAGGTAATAGGGTTATATGCGAACTTGAGCCCCCACCCCAGTTGAGCCCCCCCCCCAGTTGAGCCCCCCCCATATCTCCGCCCCCTTTGGTCCTAGAGGGTGGAAACTTTGTATTTATACTAATTAGGCCACGCCCAGTCGATTGGGCGATTCTAGCTCCTCTCCTTGTCGAGTTATTGTGTTGAGCCCCCCCATATATAGGACTTGGGTGGGTGGGACTTGTGTTTGAGTTGGGTTGGGTGGGACTTGTGTTTGAATTGGGTGGGACTTGGGTGGGTGGGACTTGTGTTTGAGTTGGGTGGGACTTGGGTGGGTGGGACTTGTGTTTGACTTGGGTGGGACTTGTGTTTGACTTGGGTGGGTGGGACTTGTGTTTGACTTGGGTTGGACTTGGGTAGGTGGGACTTGTGTTTGACTTGGGTTGGACTTGGGTAGGTGGGACTTGTGTTTGACTTGGGTTGGACTTGGGTGGGTGGGACTTGCGTTTGACTTGGGTGGGTCTTGGGTGGGTGAGACTTATGACTTGGGTGGGTGGGACTTGTGTTTGAGGTGGGTGGGACTTGTGTTTGGGTTGGACTTGGGTGGATGGGACTTGTGTTTGACTTGGGTGGGAATGGGGTGGGTGGGACTTGTGTTTGGGATGGGTGGGACTTGTGTTTGCCACCAGGTGACGAGTTATGGTGTTGAGCCCCCCATATTAGGGTTGAGTTTTGCAGTTTTCAGGGCTATTTCAAGGGATGAGTTTCGCTGTGCTAGGGTTAGGTTTGGTAGGGTTAGGATTTATGTAAGGGTTAGGATTTATGTAAGGGTTAGGGTTAGGGTTAGGGTTAGGTTAGGTTAGGGTTAGGGTTAGGGTTAGGGTTAGTGTTAGTGTTAGGGTTAGGGTTAGGGTTAGGGTTAGGTAATAGGGTTATATGCGAACTTGAGCCCCCACCCCAGTTGAGCCCCCCCCATATCTCCGCCCCCTTTGGTCCTAGAGGGTGGAAACTTTGTATTTATACTAATTAGGCCACGCCCAGTCGATTGGGCGATTCTAGCTCCTCTCCTTGTCGAGTTATTGTGTTGAGCCCCCCCATATATAGGACTTGGGTGGGTGGGACTTGTGTTTGAGTTGGGTTGGGTGGGACTTGTGTTTGAATTGGGTGGGACTTGGGTGGGTGGGACTTGTGTTTGAGTTGGGTGGGACTTGGGTGGGTGGGACTTGTGTTTGACTTGGGTGGGACTTGTGTTTGACTTGGGTGGGTGGGACTTGTGTTTGACTTGGGTTGGACTTGGGTAGGTGGGACTTGTGTTTGACTTGGGTTGGACTTGGGTAGGTGGGACTTGTGTTTGACTTGGGTTGGACTTGGGTGGGTGGGACTTGCGTTTGACTTGGGTGGGTCTTGGGTGGGTGAGACTTATGACTTGGGTGGGTGGGACTTGTGTTTGAGGTGGGTGGGACTTGTGTTTGGGTTGGACTTGGGTGGATGGGACTTGTGTTTGACTTGGGTGGGAATGGGGTGGGTGGGACTTGTGTTTGGGATGGGTGGGACTTGTGTTTGCCACCAGGTGACGAGTTATGGTGTTGAGCCCCCCATATTAGGGTTGAGTTTTGCAGTTTTCAGGGCTATTTCAAGGGATGAGTTTCGCTGTGCTAGGGTTAGGTTTGGTAGGGTTAGGATTTATGTAAGGGTTAGGATTTATGTAAGGGTTAGGGTTAGGGTTAGGGTTAGGTTAGGTTAGGGTTAGGGTTAGGGTTAGGGTTAGGGTTAGTGTTAGGGTTAGGGTTAGGGTTAGGGTTAGGTTAGGGTTAGGGTTAGGGTTAGGGTTAGGGTTAGGGTTAGGTAATAGGGTTATTTGCGAACTTGAGCCCCCCCCCAGTTGAGCCCCCCCCCCATATATCCGCCCCCTTTGGTCCTAGGGGGCGGAGACTTTGTATTTATACTAATTAGGCCACGCCCAGACGATTGGGCATGGTCCCATGTCTCTAGCTCCTCCCCTTTTCGAGTTATGGTGTTGAGCCCCCCCATATCTCCGCCCCCTTTGGTCTTAGGGGGCGGAGACTTCGTACTTATCCTAATTAGGTCACGCCCAGTCGATTGGGCGTGGTCCCATGTCTCTAGCTCCTCCCCTTGTCGAGTTAGCGTGTTGAGCCCCCTCACATATGTCCGCTCCCTTTGGTCCTAGGGGGCGGAGACTTCGTATTTATACTAATTAGGCCACGCCCAGTCGATTGGGCGTGGTCCCATCCCTCTAGCTCCTCTCCTTGTCGAGTTATTGTGTTGAGCCCCCCCATATATAGGACTTGGGTGGGTGGGATTTCTGACTTGGGTGGGTGGGACTTGTGTTTGAGTTGGGTGGGACTTGGGTGGGATTTGTGTTTGAGTTGGGTGGGACTTGGGTGGGTGGGACTTGTGTTTGACTTGGGTGGGTGGGACTTGTGTTTGAGTTGGGTGGGACTTGAGTGGGTGGGACTTGTGTTTGACTTGTGTTGGACTTGGGTGGGTGGGACTTGTGTTTGACTTGGGTTGGACTTGGGTGGGTGGGACTTGTGTTTGACTTGGGTGGGACTTGTGTTTGACTTGGGTTGGACTTGGGTGGGTGGGACTTGTGTTTGACTTGGGTTGGACTTGGGTGGGTGAGACTTGTGTTTGACTTGGGTTGGACTTGGGTGGGTGGGACTTGTGTTTGACTTGGGTTGGACTTGGGTGGGTGGGACTTGTGTTTGACTTGGGTGGGACTTGTGTTTGACTTGGGTTGGACTTGGGTGGGTGGGACTTGTGTTTGACTTGGGTTGGACTTGGGTGGGTGGGACTTGTGTTTGACTTGGGTGGGACTGGGGTGGGTGGGACTTGTGTTTGGGGTGGGTGGGACTTAGGTGGGTGGGACTTAGGTGGGTGGGACTTGTGTTTGACTTGGGTTGGACTTGGGTGGGTGGGACTTGTGTTTGACTTGGGTGGGACTCCAGCGCCACCAGGTGACGAGTTATGGTGTTGAGCCCCCATATTAGGGTTGAGTTTTGCAGTTTTCAGGCCGTCATATTTTTGTTAATTTCTGTTAAGGTCATAGGTATCTAGCCCCAAGTTTTAATATGACCTGTGTTTAGTTTTTAGGTCTTAAAATCCCCCCTGAACACTGTAAGGTCAAGAGGTCAGCCTGTCTGCCATAGACAGTAAAAAGATGAAAATATAAGAGTAAGGCTACAATGGGTAGGTTTAGGTATAGAGAGGGGTTAGATGTCCAGGAGTGAGATGGGTAGGGTTAGGTGTAGAGAGGGGTCAGATGTCCAGGGGTGAGATGGGTAGGGTTAGGTGTAGAGAGGGGTCAGATGTCCAGGGGTGAGATGGGTAGGGTTAGATGTAGAGAGGGGTCAGATGTCCAGGGGTTAGGGTTAGGGTTAGGGTTAGGGTTAGGTTAGGGTTAGGGTTAGGGTTAGGGTTAGGGTTAGGGTTAGGGTTAGGTTAGGGTTAGGGTTAGGGTTAGGGTTAGGGTTAGGGTTAGGGTTAGGGTTAGGGTTAGGTTAGGGTTAGGGTTAGGGTTAGGGTTAGGGTTAGGGTTAGGTTAGGGTTAGGGTTAGGTTAGGTTAGGGTTAGGGTTAGGGTTAGGGTTAGGGTTAGGGTTAGGGTTAGGGTTAGGTAATAGGGTTATTTGCGAACTTGAGCCCCCCCCCAGTTGAGCCCCCCCCCCATATATCCGCCCCCTTTGGTCCTAGGGGGCGGAGACTTTGTATTTATACTAATTAGGCCACGCCCAGACGATTGGGCATGGTCCCATGTCTCTAGCTCCTCCCCTTTTCGAGTTATGGTGTTGAGCCCCCCCATATCTCCGCCCCCTTTGGTCTTAGGGGGCGGAGACTTCGTACTTATCCTAATTAGGTCACGCCCAGTCGATTGGGCGTGGTCCCATGTCTCTAGCTCCTCCCCTTGTCGAGTTAGCGTGTTGAGCCCCCTCACATATGTCCGCTCCCTTTGGTCCTAGGGGGCGGAGACTTCGTATTTATACTAATTAGGCCACGCCCAGTCGATTGGGCGTGGTCCCATCCCTCTAGCTCCTCTCCTTGTCGAGTTATTGTGTTGAGCCCCCCCATATATAGGACTTGGGTGGGTGGGATTTCTGACTTGGGTGGGTGGGACTTGTGTTTGAGTTGGGTGGGACTTGGGTGGGATTTGTGTTTGAGTTGGGTGGGACTTGGGTGGGTGGGACTTGTGTTTGACTTGGGTGGGTGGGACTTGTGTTTGAGTTGGGTGGGACTTGAGTGGGTGGGACTTGTGTTTGACTTGTGTTGGACTTGGGTGGGTGGGACTTGTGTTTGACTTGGGTTGGACTTGGGTGGGTGGGACTTGTGTTTGACTTGGGTGGGACTTGTGTTTGACTTGGGTTGGACTTGGGTGGGTGGGACTTGTGTTTGACTTGGGTTGGACTTGGGTGGGTGAGACTTGTGTTTGACTTGGGTTGGACTTGGGTGGGTGGGACTTGTGTTTGACTTGGGTTGGACTTGGGTGGGTGGGACTTGTGTTTGACTTGGGTGGGACTTGTGTTTGACTTGGGTTGGACTTGGGTGGGTGGGACTTGTGTTTGACTTGGGTTGGACTTGGGTGGGTGGGACTTGTGTTTGACTTGGGTGGGACTGGGGTGGGTGGGACTTGTGTTTGGGGTGGGTGGGACTTAGGTGGGTGGGACTTAGGTGGGTGGGACTTGTGTTTGACTTGGGTTGGACTTGGGTGGGTGGGACTTGTGTTTGACTTGGGTGGGACTCCAGCGCCACCAGGTGACGAGTTATGGTGTTGAGCCCCCATATTAGGGTTGAGTTTTGCAGTTTTCAGGCCGTCATATTTTTGTTAATTTCTGTTAAGGTCATAGGTATCTAGCCCCAAGTTTTAATATGACCTGTGTTTAGTTTTTAGGTCTTAAAATCCCCCCTGAACACTGTAAGGTCAAGAGGTCAGCCTGTCTGCCATAGACAGTAAAAAGATGAAAATATAAGAGTAAGGCTACAATGGGTAGGTTTAGGTATAGAGAGGGGTTAGATGTCCAGGAGTGAGATGGGTAGGGTTAGGTGTAGAGAGGGGTCAGATGTCCAGGGGTGAGATGGGTAGGGTTAGGTGTAGAGAGGGGTCAGATGTCCAGGGGTGAGATGGGTAGGGTTAGATGTAGAGAGGGGTC
Organism: Coreius guichenoti; assembly: GCA_039654105.1. Lineage (NCBI taxonomy): Eukaryota > Metazoa > Chordata > Actinopteri > Cypriniformes > Gobionidae > Coreius > Coreius guichenoti. The sequence continues at coordinate 669 of CM077182.1, read as the reverse complement.
AGATGTCCAGGGGTTAGGGTTAGGGTTAGGGTTAGGGTTAGGTTAGGGTTAGGGTTAGGGTTAGGGTTAGGGTTAGGGTTAGGGTTAGGGTTAGGTTAGGGTTAGGGTTAGGTTAGGTTAGGGTTAGGGTTAGGGTTAGGGTTAGGGTTAGGGTTAGGGTTAGGGTTAGGGTTAGGGTTAGGGTTAGGTTAGGTTAGGGTTAGGGTTAGGGTTAGGGTTAGGGTTAGGGTTAGGGTTAGGGTTAGGGTTAGGGTTAGGTTAGGTTAGGGTTAGTTAGGGTTAGGTTAGGGTTAGGGTTAGGGTTAGGGTTAGGGTTAGGGTTAGGGTTAGGGTTAGGGTTAGGGTTAGGGTTAGGGTTAGGGTTAGGGTTAGGGTTAGGGTTAGGGTTAGGGTTAGGGTTAGGGTTAGGGTTAGGGTTAGGTTAGGGTTAGGGTTAGGGTTAGGGTTAGGTTAGGGTTAGGGTTAGTTAGGGTTAGGGTTAGGGTTAGGTTAGGTTAGGTTAGGGTTAGGGTTAGGGTTAGGGTTAGGGTTAGGTTAGGTTAGGTTAGGGTTAGGGTTAGGGTTAGGGTTAGGGTTAGGGTTAGGGTTAGGGTTAGGTTAGGTTAGGTTAGGTTAGGTTAGGTTAGGTTAGGGTTAGTTAGGGTTAGGGTTAGGGTTAGGGTTAGGTTA